>CAUYLG010053827.1:0-47889 GCA_963573385.1 Cacajao melanocephalus | reverse complement strand
CCGGTCTTGATATACTTGTTTAAAGAAAAGTCACGGTGGCAATGAACTTCACTCTGAGCACTAATTCAGCATTTTAAGTTCTATTATGTGGTGTTTTTTTTTTTTTTTTTTTTTTTTTCAGATGGAGTTTCACTCTCGTTGCCCAGGCTGGAGTGCAATGGAGTGATCTTGGCTTACTGCCACCTCTGCCTCCCGGGTTCAAGCAATTCTCCTGCCTCAGCCTCCTGAATAGCTGGAATTAAAGGCATGCGCCACCATGCCTGGCTAATTTTGTACTTTTAGGAGAGACAGGGTTTCACCATGTTGGACAGGCTGGTCTCGAATCCTGACCTCAGGGGATCCGCCCACCTCAGCCTGCCAAAGTGCTGGGATTGCAGGTGTGAGCCACCACTCCCAGCCCTACTATGAGTTATTTTCATTACCATTAGATCCTAGATATACTGTAGTATGGGTTTTTAAAAAATTTCCAGGTGGTAGGGTTTTTCAAAAAAAAGATTCCATTATTAATTTCTAGTTTTTGCATTGTGATCAGATGATGTTGTCTGTTTTATTTACATGTCTTGGAATTTATTCAGGTCTTCCTTGACATCAATTTTGTAAAAATTCAAAAGGCACATGAAAAGATGATATATTTTCTGTTCTCAGGATACACAGTATATTTTCAGGCTATAGAGGTTATTTCCATTTAATCTTCTATAACAAGTATTTTATTTAGGTTTTCTCTATCCCTAGTTTTTGTTGTTTTTATTCATTTAAATGACTGTCATAGACTAAGAGAAATAAATTAAATTTTATGTGTTTATGTTCTTTCTTATAATTCCTATAATTTTATACCAAAACTGTCAAAGACATAACACATAGCAAAAACAAAGTGATAGACCAATAATTTCTAAATGTTGGAAAACAGAATTCATAAACATATTAAATTATCATACCATGACCAAATAGGGTTTATTCCAGGAATGAAACGATGACTTAATTTTATAAAATCTACTATTATAATTCAATATATTAATAGTTCAAAAGGGAAAATATGATTATCTTCATAAAGTCTGAAAAAGCATGTAATTCAATTGAATATCCATTGATTTTAACAAATTCTGAAACAAGGACAGAAAAACACCGTAAAAGCTTCAGTCTAAACCTAAAAGCCAATTCCACATTTAATGAGGAAACAGTATCAAGATATTATATAACTTCCAAAGGCTTACTACTATTTAGATTTTAGATTATTTTATTTTTATTTATTTACTTTTTTGAGACGGAGTTTCACTCTTGTTGCCCAGGCTGGAGTGCAATGGCACCATCTCGGCTCACGGCAACCTCCACCTCCGAGGTTCAAGTGATTCTCCTGCCTCAGCCTCCTGAGTAGCTGTGATTACAGGCATGCGCCACCATGCCTGGATAATTTTGTATTTTCAGTAGAGACAGGGTTTTTCCATGTTGGTCAGGCTGGTTTCGAACTCCTGACCTCAGGTGATCTGCCTGCCTTAGTCTCCCAAAGTGCTGGGATTACAGGCATAAGCCACTGCACCCAGCCTATTTAGATAATTTTATAACAAAATATTAGCAGTACCTGATATCTTGATTGTGATTTGGAAGACTAGCCTACATTGAGTTAAACTTAAAGCTTGATTAAATTAGACATTAAATTTAGTGATCTAAGATTAATATTATGTTGAACAATAATAAATCTTTAATGCTGTACTTTCATATAAAGCAAAGTAAAAAATATTCTTATTCTAAATAGTGTGTTACGGAGTGAATACTGATAGAGTGGGGAAAAATCAGTTCTTAAAGAACCATTTGGGCCAGGGGTGGTAGCTCGCACCTGTAATCCTAGCAGTTTGGGAGGCCGAGGTGGGCAGATCATTTGAGGTCAGGAGTTTGAAATCAACCTGGCCAATATGGTGAAACCCTATCTCTACCAAAAAATACAAAAATTTAGCCAGGTGTTGTGGTGAATGCCTGTATTCTCAGCTACTCGGGAGGCTGGGGTGGGGGAATTGCTTGAACCCAGGAGGCAGAGGTTGCAGTGAGCCAAGATGATGTCACTGCACTCCAGCCTGAGTGACACAGTGAGACCCTGTCTCAGAAAAGCAACAACAAAAAACATTTGACTGGTTATCAAGTACTGCAGTGGCACAAATTTCTGGTGATGAAAGACTTGTTTATTCAGATTCTAAACTCCTTTCAAACTGTGTTATCAAACTTCCAGTTCCCACTGTACCTGTTTGTTTCAGCAAATTCCAGATCTCACTGCATTTATGGATCTCCTCAAGTGCACGGCTCAGGAACATGGTCTGTTTGGCAACAATGCAACAAAATAATTAGTCTCAACAAAAAAGGACTGTAAGCAAATTAATATAATCTCATATGATTTTCATTAAAAATAGGTAAAAATAAAATCATAGAAAAATGATAGTTTAAACTGAGTATTTTGGAGTTTATATAGAAATATGAGCCTCTATTTGCACCTTTCCTTATTGTCCCAGAAAAATGAGGATTAAATAGAAAATTTTGAGCATTATCAATTTCTTTAACAATCTAGAACAGAAGAGAAACACTTCTAGAATGGTTGTGTGAGGAGCTCCAAGGGTCCTCTCCTCAGCAAAACAATCACCATAACTAGTGAAAATTAGAAAACATAATCATGTAAAGGCTCAAGAAATTACCCCGAGGGTATAGAGAAAATGAAGAAACATTTATTCCAGGAAATCTACTACCTGTTAGTAACAACAGTAAGAGCCTGTGACATTTAAGCTATGATTCACTCACCATCCACCAGCTCAGTGTGATGTAAGCACTACTTTAGGTGGGTGTGACCAAGAAGATAGGACTTTCTCTACTTCCAGTTTCTAGGCTAGGGATTCTCTGGAGGGCCAGACTGCTGGCACTTCTCATCGCCCCAGGTCTGTATTGTAGAAGCTCTATTATAAACAAGCATAGCTCAGAGGCCTAGAGCTCTCTTTCTCTACCCAGCCCCTATTTGTAGGGCAAAGCTCTATCCTAGGCATTGCAAGTTCAGGATACTGGGTCTCAACTGCTCTCATCTCAGCTGCTTATAGGATAGAGTGTCCATGCTAGGAGCAGAAAGCCAAGAATATCAGGGACTACAACTCTTGCCCGGTCTTCCACTCATACAATTGGATTGTCACTGACAGAAGTGGGTCACTGTCCATGCCCCTAGCTCCAAAACAGTGGTTGTTTCTGCCCAGTAGGAGAGGCAGATCATTAGAAGAGTGAGCTCTACAGCACTCTCTAAAGGAAATGACTTCAATTGGAATAGAGCCTAGGAAAGTTCAAGTCTAAGGACACTGTAAAAAATCATGGAGATTTTGGTAGTGAGCAGTTAAGAGGAGATTGGTAGTTCAATGATATTAAGAAGAAAATAATAGACCAACTAGAAGTTTATAGAGAGAAGTATGTGAAAAGACAGCTCAGAAAATACCCATTCCTTCAAAGGGGACTTACTTTAATTTGAACAGGCTGTAGGGCAATTTATGCCCAAGATCATTTTCTCTCACAAACACACACACACAGACACACACACAGAGTAATCACCTAGCAATTAGTCAAGACTAACAGCTGGATGTGCTACCAATAGAAAAAGGCCATCTAGAAGCTTCAGAGGTAAGATCAGGAAAAGAGTAATAAAGAATCCTCCTAAAATCACTATCATCCATTACCAGAGGGAGGAGTAAGCATGACTTCACAGGCAAAGATGGTGCCTTCCAAGGAGTGACATCAGAGTCTATGTACTATGGGGAAAACAGACTTCACTATTTCCCTATAGCTAATTCACTAAACAAAGAAGCAAAAATTAACATCCACAAAACCCTTGGGGAGATGAGTACCCAAAGATACAATGTATTATCTAAAACGTCCATTTTTCAACAGAAAATTACAAGATATGCAAAAAGACAGAAAAGTGTGACCTCTACATAGGAAAAAAGCAGGTAAAAGAAACTAACTTTGAAAAGGCCCAGATGTTAAACTTAATAGATACATAATTCAAATAAGCTATTTCAAATATGTTCAAATAACTAAATGAAACCACACTTATGGAAGGTATGACAAAAATGTTCGTAAAAAATGAATCTCAATAAACGGAAAAAAATTGTAAAAATCAGATGGAAATTCAGGAGTTGAAAATGACAATAAATGAAATTTTAAAACTCATTAGAGGGCATCAACATTAGGTTTGACTTAGGAGAAGAAGCAATCAGCAAAAATGAAGATAGATCAGTAGAGATTATGAAATATGAGAGCAGAATGAAAAAGAAGAAAAATAAATAATGTGCCCGTAAAACATGGGATACCATTAGGCTCACTAAAAAACATACCCATAATGGGATTACCAAAAGAATAGGAGAGAAAAAGAGAAAAAAATATTTTAAATGAAAGGCTGAAAACTCCCTAATTTTGATGAATAACATTCAAGAAGCCCCCAGAACTTTAGGCAGGATCAAGAAAGATATCCAACCCAGATACATTACAAAATGGTAAAGGACAAAGAAAAATTTGAAAGTAGCAAGAAACACATGACTTGCCACATATAAATGTGATTAAAATTAATAGCTGACTTCTCATTAAAAATAATAAAGGCCAGAAGGCAGTGGGACAACATATTCAAAGTGATCAGAGAAAAATAATAGTCTACTAATAATCTAGTATCTACCAAAACTATTATCTAGAGAAGGTGAAATAAAGATATCCCTGGATAAACAAGAGCTGAGAGAATTTGTTGCTAAGAAACAGTCTTTCAGGTTGAAAAGCAAGTAATGCCAGACAGTAATTTGAATACAGATGAAAAACAAACAGCACTGGTAACATTAATTACATAATTATAAAAGATAGTATTAATAAAGTATATATTTCTTATTCTTAAATAACTATACACACACACACACACACACACACACGTGAACACATATTTGCATTGTTGGGCCTCTGACACACAGAAATGAAATCTATTTGACAATAATAGCACAAGAGGCAGGTGGGAAGAAAGCTGTTTTGAAGTAAGAAAATGAGAATGATATGGTTTGGCCGTGTCCCCACCTGAATCTCATCTTGAATTGTAGTTCCCATAATCCCCACGTGTGGTAGAAGGGACCCAGTGGGAGGTAACTGAATCATGGGGGCAGTTTCCCTCATGCTATTCTCATGATAGTAAGTTCTCACAAGATCTGATGGTTTTGTAACGGGCTTCCTACTTCACTCAGCTTTCTTTCTCTCTCCTGCCACCCTGTGAAGAGGTGCCTTCCACCATAATTCTAAGTTTCCTGAGGTCTCCCCAGCCACGTGGAACTATGAGTCAATTAAACCTCGTTCCTTTATAAATTACCCAGTCTCAGGTATTTCTTCATAGCAGTGTGAGAACAGACTAATCCAGAGACCATATGGTAACTCTAATCTACAGAAAAAAATGAGGAGAAGCATAAAAGGTAAGTAAGATGGTTAATATAAGAAACCATGATACATACTTTCTTCTCTAAGTTTCTTTTCTTTTTTTTTTTTTTTTTTTTTTTTGTTATGAAGTCTCACTCTGGCACCCAGGCTGGAGGACAGTGGCACGATCTTGGCTGACTGCAACCTCCACCTCCTAGGTTCAAGTGATTTCCTGCCTTAGCCTCCCAAGTAGCTGGGACTGTAGGCACCTGCCACTATGCCCAGCTAATTGTTTTTGTATTTTTGGTAGAGACAGGGTTTCACCATGTTGGCCAGGCTAGTTTTGAACTTCTGACCTCAAGTGATCTGCCCACCTTGGCCTCCCAAAGTGCTAGGATTACAGGTGTGAGCCACCATGCCTGGCCTCTTCTCTGAGTTTCTTTAAAAGACACAAAATTCTATAAAGTGATACTATAAGATGTGTTAATGGGTTTGGAGCATATATAGATGTAATATTTGTAACAAAATAGCATAAATAGAGGAGAGAACAGAGCTAATAGAAATAGCATTTCTATATCTCACTGAAATTGGGTTTATAATCTGATGCCAATTCTGATAAGTTAAGATCTATATTGTAAGCCCTAGAATGACCACTAAGAAAATAACTCAAATACTGTGTAAAAATCATTAAAAGAATTAAAATGTTACATTAGAAAACGTTCACTTAATGCAAAAGAAAGGGGTAAAGGAGAAAATCAGGAATAAAAAATACATGAGATGTATAGAAACCAAGAAGTAAAGTGGCAGAAGTAAATTCAACCATAAAAATAATATTAAATGTGACTGCATTAAACAATCCAATAAAAGGCAAAGATTATCATATTGAAACAAAGATGATCCAACAACATTCTGTCTACAAGAGGAACATATTAGGTTCAAAGATAAATAAATAGGTTGACTGTGAAAGGATATAAAAAGTTATGTTATGGAAAAATTGATCATAAGAATGTTACAGTAACACTACTAATATAAGACAAGAATAGACTCTAAAACAAAAAATTTACTAGGGACAAAGACGAATATTTTATGATGTTAAAAGAGCCAATCCATTGGGAATATACAGAAATTATAAACATATATGCACCTAACAACAGTGCCCCAAAAATATCAACCAAAATTGGATAGAATTGAAGAAATAGATAATTCAACTTTTATTAGTTGGAGACATCAATAGCTCACTTGAAGTAATGAATAGAATAAGGAGGCAGGAAACCATCAAGGATATAGAACACTTGAACAACACTATCAACCTATTAGACCTAACAGTCATAAAACATATCACTAACCCAAGTAGAATGTACATTCTTCTCAAGCACACATGCATGGCACTTTCTCCAGGATAGCCCACATGCTAGGCCATAAAACAAACTTCAAATAAATATAAAATAATTGAAGTCACAAAGTATGTACTCTGACCACAGTGGAATAAAATTAAAAATCAGCAAGAGAAAACAATTTGGGAAATTCACGAATATGTAAAAATTAAACAAAAGATTTCTAAATAAATGAGTCAAATAAGAAAACACAATGAAAATTAGAAAACACTTTGAGATGAATGAAAAAAAAAATACAGCATACCAAAATTTATGGGATGTAGTTCTTAAAGGGAAATTTATAACTGCCAAAGTTTATATTTAAAAAAAGAAATATCTCAAATCAGTAACCCCAAGTTTTACCTGAAGAAACTGTAAAAACAAAATCAAACTGAACCTTAAGCAAGCAGAAGGAATATTTGAGTGGGAATTAATGAAACAGAGACTAGAAATGCGATAGAAAAAATGAAACCAAAAGTCAGTTCTTGAAAAGAACAATAAAATTGGTAAATTTTTGTCTATACTGACTAAGAACAAAAAGAGAGAAGACACAAATAACTAAAATTAGGAGTAAAAGAGGAGGTATCACTACTGACCTTACAAAAATAAAGAGAATTATAAGGGAATACTATGAACAACTGTAAACTGACAAATTAGATAACTAAGATGTCATGGATAAATTTCTAGAAAGATAAACTTCTAAAACTGACTCAAGAGGAAACACAAAATCTGAATAGACTACAAAAAGTAGTGTAAAATTTATAATCTGAAAACTACAAAACATTGTTTAAAGAAGTTAAAAACCTAAATAAATGGAAAGATATTCCATGTTCATAAATCAGAGGCTTTAATATTCTCTCTAAACAGATCTACAGTTTCAATGTAACCCCTATCAAAATCACAGCTGACTTTTTTGCAGAAATCAACAAGTCGGTCTTAATGGAAATTCCAGGAACCTAGAATAGCCAAAACAACCCTTAAAAAGAAGAAAAAAGAGGGAGGACAAACACCTTCGTATTCCAAAATTTCAAAACTTACTACATAAAGCTTACTACATAATTATCAAAGCAATGTGGTATTGCCCTAAGGATAGGCATAGATGTCAATGGAATAGAATTGAGAATCAACCTTCTCATTTATGGTCAAGTGATTTCCAACAATGGTGCCAAGATAATTCAATGGGAAAAAAACAGTCTTCAACAAATTGTACTGGGATAAATGAACAGTCAAATCCAAAACAATAAAGTTGGACCCCTATCTCACACCATACACAAAAATTAACTCATTACAGACCTCCAGGTAAAAGCTGAAAATATAAAACTCTTAGAACGAAACACTGAGGCAAATCTTCATGACTTTGGATTAGGAAATGGTCTTAGATATAACAAAATAAAATGAATATCATCAAAATTAAAAATGAATTTCAAAGGGCACTAGCAAGAAATGGAAAAGACAAACCACAGAATAGGAGAAAATAATAGCAAATCATGTATTTGATAAGAGTATAGTATAAAAAATACAGAGAGTTATTACAACTCAATGGTAAAAAGACAAATAGGCTAATTAAAAATGAGCATGAAGCACTTTGGGAGGCCGAGGTGGGCAGATCACTTGAGGTCAGGAGTTCGAGACCAACCTGGCCAACATGGCAAAACCCTATCTCTACAAAAATACAAAAATTATCTGGGCACAGTGGCATGTGCCTGTAGTCCCAGCTACTTGGGAGATGGAGGCAGGGGAATCGCTTGAATCTGGGAGGCAGAGGTTGCAGTGAGCCGAGATTGTGCCACTGAACTCCAGCCTTGGTGACAGAGCAAGACTCTGTCTCTAAATAAATAAATGCAAAAAGACTTCAATAGATATTTTCCAAACAAGACATACAAATGACCAATAAGCACATGAAAAGATTCTCAACATCATTAGTCATCACAGAAATGCACATCAAAATGACAATGAGGTATCAACTTATACTCACTAGGATGGCTACAATTAAAAAGATATAACAACAAGTGGTGGCAAGGAGGTGGAGAAATTAGAATCCTCATTCGCAGTGGGAATGTAAAATGGTAAAGATGCTTTGAAAAACTCCAGCATTCCTCAAATGATGACACATAGAGTTACCATATGACCCAGCAATACCATTCCTAGGTATATTTCACATTGAAAGAAATGAAAACATATGTCCATTCAAAAATTAGTTTATCAATGTTCATCACAGCATTATTCATAACAGCCGAAAACTGGAAACAACCCAAATGTCTATCAATGGATGAATGGATTTTTAAAATGTGATATATTTATAGAATGGAATATTATTCAGCCATAAAAAGAAAGGAAACACTGATACATGCTACAACACGAAGAACCTTGAAAACATTATTTAGGCATTTATAAAAGGAGCTAGTCAGAAAAGACTACAGACTATATGATGACATTTATATGAAATATCCAGAATAGGCAAATCTATAGAGACAGAAAGTAAATGGTTGCTTAGTGCTGGTGACAGGCTATGAGAAGTGACTGCCAAATGGCTAAGGGGTTTCTTTTTAGGGTGATAAAAATGTTCTAAAATTAGATGATATTAATAGTTGCACAATTCTGAGAATACTCTAAAAACCAATAAATCATAAATGGGTGAATCGTAAGTTATGTGAACTATGCCTGAATAAGTCTGTTAAAAAACAATACTTTTTGTATAGAAGGCCAGACCAGACAGTAAATATTTTGGGCTTTTCTAGCCATATACACTCTCTTTTACATATTTTTATTTATTTTCAACTACAACCCTTTACAAATGTAAAAACCATTCTTAGCTCTCAGGCTGTATAAAATCAGGCCAGGGACCTGATTTGGCCAGTTGGCAATAGTTTACCCACTCCTGCTCTAGGAAAAAGATGTGCTTCCTTGACAAATTACAATTACTCTGTTTTTACCTATCCCTCACTTTCCCCTAACTCATACTCAGAAGGGTAGAGGCAATGTTGATGAAACTGTGCAGTCCATCTATATTCCTTCATCAGCTACTTATTTGGAAATATTCCCATTTATGATGGTTTAGAGAACAGGGAGCAGATGCATACAACAGAAGTCAGCAAGTATTCTTTAGAGAGACAAAGTACCATGGTCTGATTCATCATTTGGATGATAAAAGGCAGAAGTGCATCTTCAATTATCTAAACAGACATCCTTTCAAAAGCAAAGAAGATTACAGAAGGGTTACTAGTTTAGAGACTTTTTAGGAAACACAGAGGTGTACATAAGAAAGAAAACAGAATAAAAAAGAACAGTAGTTAGAAACAAAATAATGACTGCATTTAAGAATTTGTGAAATTTCTTTCACATCAATTTGATCTCCATTCACTGAGATAAAAAATTAAACAAACTCAGGATTACCAAGCAAAAATTAAAAACTTTTAGAAATTAAAAAGTACTATATAAAAATAAGATATTATTATTATTTTTTAGTAAAGCAAAAGTCCCTATTGAGAATTAAATTACATTTACCTTTGCCTGTTAAATAGAATTTTTGTTTGTTTGTTTTGCCCTGGGGCAGGTAGAGTCTTTTCTCACCTTCTTTTAAAATAAAAATACTTCCTAAAAGAGGGTCCCCTTTACTCCTCAGAGACAAGAACTTGGTAATTCTTTATCTCTGTATTCCCAGTACCTAGAAAGGTGTCTGGTGCTCAAATGTTTTTTGAGCTGAACTCAACAATGGAAGGGAAGAGAAGCAAAATAGTTGGCAGAGATCTGCTGAGAGTTTGTTCCAGATCCAAAGAACAATATGAAAGAAGAGATTAACAGGAGGAAGAAAATAAACAGCAAGGGGTTTATATAACTTGGAGAGGAGAGAAGCTGAGAAGTATGGGAAATTAGGAAGTTTTCTTTGTCCAGGTAAGATAAACCAAGCAGAGAGATCTAGATCTTAAAAATCATAGAAAAATGCTACTGGTCTGATTTGGAGACAATTTTCTTAGATTGAAAGAAGAAAGGGAAACAGCTAAAAGCAAATCAGTAATCTGGTGTTTGAGAGACTGTGATCTGGATAGCTTCTAAAAGGGGTAACATTTAAGAACCTGATAGGGAAATTCGGGAAAATGTAAGGAATTCTGTCTTGTAGAAATTAAGTTAATGAGATATTTAAGGATGTGGGACAAAGAAAGCAAATGCAATCGAGAGAAGAGAAACAAGATAAGTAATAACTTCAGATGGCTACCAAAGCTATGGAAATAGATGAGTTCTTCCTTAGAAGATGTGAAAAGAAACAAAAGTGGGTCTACGACCATATATAATCGCAGGCAGACAATGAAGATAAAGAATATTTAAAAACGTTTTTGGAAAGAGTGGTCCATAGGAAGGGGAATTTTAAAAAAACTTATTTATTTTTATTTTTATTTTGAGATGGAGTCTCACTCTGTCACCCAGGCTGGAGTGCAGTGGTATGATCTCTGCTCACTGCAATCTCCGCCTCCCTGGTTCAAGCAATTCAGGAAGGGGAATTTTAAAAGAGGAGATACCTAATCTTCTTAAAAGAAGAGGCCACACGAAAAGTTACCTTTGCTTAGGAAGGAATTAGCCGTTACAAACTTTTGAAATCAAGATGCTGCTGGAGTGGAGAAAAGGATTCTCTAAAGAGAATCAAAAAGAACTGCATCAGGGAAGGCAAACATATCAAAAGGCACACTGAATTTTTGTCTTTTCTTTGAAGGTTGCACATTACCTGTTGAAAAGTTGTTGAAGCTTTTCTCCCTTGCTCCAGATCAACTGCAATTGCCATAAGTAAACATGTTTTCCGTGCAATCAGAATTACTTTATCAGAAGGACAAAGCAGTGACATCTGATAAGAAGTAACCAGAATATCAATGAATAGTGAGAATTCTGCCAGGTGAACACAAACAATCAGAATGAAAATCAGCAACTTCTTGTCTGAATGAGAAAATTCAGCTGGAAAAGCACATGTCACCACATAAATGATATAAACTATAATGCTGATTTATGCTTTTAATTTTATATTTCTTTCCATTGTTTTTAGTACCTTCCTAGAGATAAAAAGCTTCATTTCTTCACAGTCTTCCTATCTTTTCCAGTGACAAGTAGTATCATTTGCCCTTGTACTTCTATCTAGTGATTTACTTCTTGGTTTATGTTGTAATTTCTAAGTGATTTTTCCCCTGGCAAATAGATTTCCCCCTTTGTATTGAATAGAGCCAAAATTAGTATATATATTGTCATGGTTGAAAGAGGCATTGTCAGATCTTGACAGGCATTAGGCATGACCTCATTATTAACACTGCCTAGTTTTAGGAACAACTCCCAGCTACTGGAATAAAACTTAAGGCCATTTGGATTCTTACATGCCAATCCTACAAGTCCCATCACAAATACCAAAACTAAAATCAATTTATTTCACTTAATTAAAACGGCAGTTAGGTCTAAACTTGCAAAGACTGTTTCTTAATCTCCCCAGACATTCAGTGATCATAATCATCATTGTTATTAAATTAAAAGCATTTTAAGACACCCAATCTCTTTAGGTCTCAGATTACTCTTATGTGAGATGAAGGAGTTGTGGTAGATAATCTTTATAGTTCTTTCTAGCTCTAAAATTCTTAACATTTAATTGATCTCAACATATCATACTGTGTACTGAATGTGTATGAAGACTGTTCTTTAGCCCTTCTTCTTTTATTCCCCTATCAATACTTGGTACTCTTTCTGACATTTAACCTCTACCTTGGAGGCCAACAACTACTTCAAAATGCTTAGAATTAAATAACAAACTCACGAATCACTACACACAGAACCTGCTCTAGGAAAGTTATAAAGGAGGCTTAAGCTTCTTATCTCCTTTTTCAGCCCCAGCTGTCCCCAGATACCTATTCTATATTCTTGTAGACTTATTCCCATAAGTCTTTATAATATGTTGGTAATTAACAACTACATAAGAGTATTCCCCTCCTACAGATATTTACAGTTTAATATAGGACTTTGGGAGACTGAAATCCCTTCAAAGGCAAAGAAATAAGTCTTAAATGGTAGAACTTTAGGCTCCCTGATGGGTGTTTCTGATATTTTGGTATATAGAGAGAGATGCCCCACATTCTTATGTTATATCCTATATAACATAATTTGTATATATATATAATATACAAATTGTGTATATGTGTGTATATGTCTGTGTATGTGTGTGTGTGTGTACACACACATACACACACATATATTGTGTTTATATAGAGGGTGTGTGTGTGTATATGTGTATATGTGTGTGCATGTATGTGTGTGTCTATATGTATACACACATACATACACACACATCCTCTCTATATATAAACAAATTCTTAGGTCATTTCTGCTTACATATATATTAAAAGTTCCTAGATTAAGAGACAATCCCAGTCTAAATTTAGCCCTGTACTATAGCCATAGTGGTTATAGCCTTGTTGTGGTCCATACATGAGATACTTATTAAAAGAAACTTACCTTATAAGAAAGTATGAAAAACTCTCTCATTATCACTGGATCTTTGTCAGATTGCACAGCCAAGTTCCAAGCTGGAAATTAACATGAAATAATATAATAATATGAAAATCTACCATTTAGTCTGTACCACTATAATTTCTGCTATTTATACCTTTGATATTAACATACTATTAAGGGGTTACTCAAGGTTTAAAAAATTAACTTTAGGTTTGTAAAGAAAATTTTTCCAGGTAAATTTAGAGACTCTTATCAATTCTAATCTTCAATAGTAGACCAATGACCAAGAGAGGTACTGGTGAATTTTTTTAAATTGAGGACATACAATAAGAATTCTTAGTTGAGGCTAGGCTTGGTGGCTCATTCCTATAATTCCAGAACTTTGGGAGACCAAGGCAGGAGGATTGCTTGAGGGCAGGAGTTCAGGACCAGCCTCGGCAACAGAGCTAGTCTCCATCTATACAAAAAAATTAAGAAACAAAACAAAACTAGCCAAGGATGGTGGCACACACCTATAGCTCCAGCTACTCAGGAGACTGAAGTGGGAGGATCGCTTGACACCAGGAATTTGACGTTACAATGAACTATGATGGCACCACTGCACTCCAGTCTGGACAGCAAAACTGTCTCAAAAACAACAACAACAACAAAAAAACCAAAAAAAAAAAAACCCTTAGTTGATACGAATCTATCTAAAAATGAAGATAAACATGGATAGAGCTCACCAACTCGCAGTGGTTAAAGTAAAAATTCAGCAAAGAACAAGGTACACTAGAATCAAGAGTTGAGAAAAATTACTGGAAAGATTCGTATCTTCCAAAGAGCAGTAGAAGCCCTCATCAAGTAACAGTCAGCATCATCTTCTCCTTGGAAAATCAAAATTAAAATGCAGTAAAAAACATACCTTTTCAAACCCTCAAAAGAATAAAGTCACCCAACTTGTCTATATTTTAGATGTTTGTTATTTTTCATTATTTGTTTCTTAGAAGTCAGATTGCTATATTCATTCCCTTTCTCCTAGGATTAAAGCCCTATTAAACCTCATAAAGCAGGGAGAGGTTCATGTAGAATCAGTCCACTTTGTGGCACTGCTGCTTAATTGCTCATGCTTACTTGTTACTGTAATAACAGCCTCCAAAAGTTTCTTTTGTTCATTTTTTTTTTGAGATGGAGTCTCACTCCATGCCCAGGCTGGAGTGCAGTGGCATGATCTCAGCTCACTGCAACCCCTGCCTCCCAGGTTTAAGAAATTCTTCTGCCTCAGCCTCCTGAGTAGCTGGGACTACAGGTGCACGCCACCATGCCTGGTTAATTTTTGTATTTTTAGTAGAGATGGGATTTCTCCATATTAGCCAGGCTGGTCTCAAACTCCTGACTTCATGATCTGGCCGCTTCAGCCTACTAAAGTGCTGGGATCACAGGCATGAACCACTGCACCTGGCCACCTCCACAAGTTTTAAAATCATTTTTATTGAAATAAAGCCATTACAAAGTATATTACACAAGTCCTAATTGTACAGCTTAATGAATTTTCACAACGTGGAAATATTCATGCATCTGGCACCCAGATCAAGAAAGATCTTGAACATTACCAGAAACCCTGAAGTTCCTCCAACTTTCAAGTCCAACTCCTTTTCTAGGATAACCACTATCCTGATTTCTAACACCATATATTAGTTTTGCCTGTTTTTAAAATTATAAATAAAATGGACAATGCAATATGTATTCTTCAATGTCTGGCTTCTTTTGCTCAACATTATGTGAGATTCATCCATATTGTTGTATATAGTTTATTTTTGGTCAATCACATTTAGAAATAAATTAAGTATTTCAAACCAAGTTTAGGAGTACAACCTTGGGGACCTGTAGTTATACTGTGTTCATTAGTTTAATGTTAGACTCATTCCTATAGAAAAGAAAGACAACTAATGTCCATTGAGAATCTACTATGATACCAAGTACATATGCTGTTTCATTTAAAACCCTTAATAACTGTATGAAGTATATACAATTATTTCCATTTTATAAGTAATAAAACAGATTGAGGAAGTTATCACTGTACCCACAGTTACAAATGGAAGATCCAGATTTTGAAATCACATCTGATTCCACCACCCCACAATGTTTCCCATAACCACAGAATTTCCTCTTACCCATTTTTCGAAACCACTGAGCTTCATTAGCTCTTGACTCCAAACTGAAGGCTTCTTCACCATAAGGCTGAGAAAGTTTCACAAAGGCTGCATCAAACAGGAAAATTTGATACTGAGAGTTTTATCTTATACTCTAGCAAAGTTCTTTAATCCTGCTTTAAGAACAGTCTCACAGAAGTTTGAATTTAGAAAGTTCTTTTTTGTGTATATGTGTGTGGGTGCATACCAAAAGTAATTAAAATGACAAAAAGCATGACCAAGTTCCAAGAAGTTAATTCAAACTCTGGGGAACAAATATGTCTTTGGAGAGATTTATAATTTTATTTAGTGCAATCATTCACCACCTAAGGTGGAAAGATATGATTTACATGTGAGGAAATAAAGAATAGAAACAGTTGTTTAAAAGACTGAACTGGAGACTGAGAATTGGAAGTGTATCAATATGCTGGCATAATATTTACTAAGCCAGCAAGCTCAGGACTGAACCAGAACGTGCTACCATTATCAGAAAGCATTTATTACATATCCCATCTCCTTCTGAGAAATAAGAATGCCATCCAGCAAAGTTTTTGTCTTTTGAAAAGAAGTGGTTTGGTTTCTAAACCACTTTGCTATGTTTAACACCCTGTTGACAGGCGTTTGAGGTATAAAATTGAAATACTGGAATAAGCAGGATAGAATTTCTAAGAAATGAACTTTTTGGTGTGTTTTGGACATAAGGAAAGAGGTACATGGACAGTAAAAATGGGAGATCTGTTAAAAGCGATGCCATGTAAGAAGGCATGTAGTTGGAAAAAGAAATGTGATACAGCTAGTAGATTAGCTTGAATAAAGTGAACAGGGAAACATTGTTAGTAGATAAGGGAGATGGTACAGACTTGGGTGGAGAGCTTCAAAATAAGAGACTATACAATCTGAATTTGATTCAGAGGGTATGGAAAACCAGCAGGGTTCAGGGTATTTTTATTTGTCTTGATCCTTTTTCACCTGTTCACTTCTTACATTAGGATCAAGTGGCTACCAGAAAAGAAAGGTGGAGGGGCAAAGAGTGAGAGAAAGGAGGAAGGGAGAGAAGGGAAGGAGGGAGGGAAGGGGAAGGACAAAAGGAAGGAAAAAAGAGCGGGAGGACGGGAGGACAGGAGGACGGGAGGACGGGAGGACGGGAGGACGACAGGACGAGGGGGAGGGAGGGAGGGAGGGAAAGAGGGAAGGAGATGTCCTTAAAACAAATAGGAATTAAAACAGAGCTGAAATCACATTTGGAGATGAATGCTAATGATGACACACTTTTCTCTGCTTGTGAATGAAGAAACCAAAATAGACTCCTGTAACAAACATTAATAAGAAGCATGAAGCTTAATTCAAACATAAGGTTAAAGTCAGTGTGCTCAGTGTACTCGCAGAATTCAATAGATAATAGAGGCAAGATGAAGGACTGAATATAACCAGGGAGCTATTTACCTCTATTCAGGCAAGTCAAAAGTCGATCCATTTCTTTCATTCTAAAAATAAAGAAAAGAATATTTTCCAACTGTTCCAAATCATTACTATGAAACTTAACTAAAAAGAGACACTATTTGTGCCTGAGAATTGAGCTAAGAAAATGCAAAATTGTGAAGTTTTTTACTCAGGACTTCAATTTATCATTTCAAGTCTTCTTCCTCACTGTAGGATACAGTTACTCATTCCCAGTGCCCTCATATTTTTTCTCTCTTCTACTTCTTCATATACTCTCAGCAAAAGATTTCAACAACTGACAAGGTTTTATATTGAAGCGTCATAATACTTGAGAGCAGGTGGTGATCTCTGTGATTTATAAGCTTTTTCTGAAGAGGGGGAACTAGAACCCTATTTCAAATAAAATTGTATAAAAGTCTAATATACAAGAAAAGATTAAAGATAAAAGTTGAGCTGCTGTGGTTGAACCAGGAGTGGGTGGAGGCTTGGAGCTTCACATTCCTGGAAGTCCTTGAGGCAATGCCACAAAATTTCCAGGGTTCTGAGGAATGCAGTTTAAAAAACTACTTATCTTGTACAGACACATCATTTTAAAGATGAGGAAAAGAGTAGACCCAGGTCTCTTGACCCCTCTGTCAAGCTTCTTTAATTTAACAAAGAACTTCCGGCTTCTAGTTGTACATGTAAGGAGCTTGGAAGTTGCCACTCTGTCCTAACAAGTAAAAAGCTGAACACATTGAAAAGTCATTAACTCTTCTTAGACCTATAAGAGAGGTGAGGAAAAAGGGAAAACTGCTGCCACAAAGATTAGAGAGACAGACAGGCAAAGATAGGGAGTCACAGCTTACTAAAGCAGAGATTCAAAAGTGGAAACCACCATGGGAACCAATGCCAGAGTAGGAAAACCTGAAGCATAACAGACAAATCACTGGAGGCTCAGTGTGGACAAGTCTGAGTTAAAAGACTCAGGAGAACCCAGTCACAGAGGAGCCTCCACAAATTTGTGAGTTTTGCCTCCAGGAGCTTGGTTAGATATTCAGTGAATATTGAAGCAAAATCTCTTCATGCATCTTGCAGGGGGCAGAGAAAACAAAATACTATAAAACATGCCAGAGTACTCTGTTCTTAACAAGTCTTGCCCCCAAGAGAAACTGCTTAACCACAGCCTGACCTTCTGGGGTATACCAGAGCCTAACTGATCTGGGAGAAGGGAAATACTCACATTCAGTCTACTCTAGCCATCCTGTCCCACCTAATGGTGGAGAAAAAAACCTGATAAGCACTTGTGAAGTTCACAGTCCACTAAATGACCAAGACATAATTATAGGACTAAAGAATGCTTCCCAGCCAGGTACAGCGGCTCATACCCGTAATCCTAGCATTCTGGCGGCCAAGGTGGGAGGATTGCTTGAATCCAAGAGTTTGAGACTAGTCTGGGCAACATAGTGAGACCCCATTTCTACAGAAAATTAAAAAATTAGCCAGGTACGGTTACACATGCCTGCAGTTCCAGCTACTCTGGAGGCTGAGGTGTGTGGATCACTTGGGCCTGGGGAGGTCAAGGCTGTAGTGAGCCATGATCATGCCACTGCACTCCAGCCTGGGTGACAGAGTGAAACACCATCTCTTAAATATATAAATAAATAAATAATAAAATAAAATAATGCTTCCCCTTTCCCCACAATTCACCACCACATTACTAAAGGCCTATTTACAGTAGTTCCTTTTACCTGGCACATGTCCAGCTTTCAATAAAAAATTAGAAGGCACACTAAAAGGCAGAAAATACAATTTGAAGAGACAGAGCAAGCATTAGAACTTGACATAGCAGGAATGTTGCAATTATCAGACTGGGAATTTCAGATAACTATGATAATTGATCATGATTAGGATAATTATCGAAAGGGCACTAGTGGATAAAGCAGACAGCATGCAAGAGCAGATCAGCAAAGTAATCAGAGAGATAGAAATCCTAAGAACCAAAAAGGAATGCTTGTGATCAAAAACACTGTAACAGAAATGAGAAAACCTCTCATGAGATTATTAGTAGACTGAACAAAGCTGAGGGAAAAAAAAAAATCTCTGAGCTTGAGGTTATATAAACAGAAACCTCCCAAACTGAAAAGCAAAGAGAACAAAGACTTAAAAAAAAAAAAAAGAACAGAATATTCAAGGACTATGAGACAACTACAAAAGGTGTAACATATATGTAATGGGAATACCAGAAGGAGAACAATAGGTAATGGAACAGAAGAAATACTTGAAATAATATGACTGAGAATTTTCCCTAAATTAATGTCATCTATATCAAATCACAGGCTCAGGAAGCTCAGAACATCAAACAGGACAAATGACAAAAAAAAAACCCGACATCTAGGCATTTTATTTTCAAACTAGAGAAAATAAAATATACAGAGAAAATTCTGAAAAAAGCCTGAGGAAAAAAATATCTTAAAGAGGAACAAAGATAAGAACTACATTCCACTTCTGCTCAGAAACCACACAAACAGGAAGAGACTGAAGCGAATTATTTAAATGTTGAGAGAAAACTCCACTAACCCAGAATTCCGTACCTTGTGAAATTATACTTCAAAAGTGAAGGAAAAGAAAGACTCTTCAGACACAGGAGTGGAACAAGATGAGGGAACAGAAGGCCCACCCATCATCCTCCCCCACTGTAGGAACACCAAATTTAACCACTATCTACACACAAAAAAGGACTCTCATTAAGAACCAAAAATCAGGTGAGCACTCACAATACCTGGTTTTAACTTCATATTGTTGAAAGAGGAACTGAAGAGGATAGGAAAGACAGCCTTTAATCACCAATGCCACCTCTTCCCTATCCCCCAGCAGCTGCATGGTGCAGAGAAATCTGTGCACTTGAGAGAGACAGAGCACAGAGATTATCAGACTTCGCATTGAACTCAGTGCTGCCCTGTCACAGCACGAAGGAAAACTAGGCTAAACACAACCAACTGCTGTAACAGAGGGAGCATTAGGACCAGCTGTAGCAAATGGGGAATCTCTCATCCCAGTGGCTGGAATCTGAGTTCCAGTAAGCCTCATCATCATGAACTAAAGTGCTCTGGGGCTCTAAACTTGAAAAGCAGTCTAGGCTACAAGCGATGCAAGTCCTGATGCTGAGCTGGGCTCAAAACCAATGGACTTGGGGGTACAACTTACTGAGACACCAACTGGGGTAGCTAAGGGGGTGCTTGTTCCACCCCTCCCCAACCCTGGGTAGCATAGCTTGTGGCTCCAAAGGAGGCCCCTTCCTTCTGCTTGAAGAGAAGAGAGGGAAGAGTAAAGAGGACTTTGCCTTGCATCTTGGATATCAGGTCATCCACGGTAGGATAGGGCACTGGGCAGAGGCATGAGACCCCCATTCCAGGCTCTAGCTGCTAGATGACATTTTGATGCACACCCTGGGCCAGAAGGGAACCCACTGCCTTGAAGGGAAGGACCCAGTCCTGGAAGGATCTATCACCAGTTGACTGAAGAGTCCTTGGGCCATGAATAATCAGCAGTGACCCCAAGGAGTATACTGTGGGCCTTGGGTGAGACTCTGAGATGTGCTGACTTCAGGTGAGAACCACCACATTTCCAGCTATGGCGGCTATGGTGAGAGACTCCTTCTGCTTGGGAAAAGCAGAGGGAAAAATAAAGAGGACTTTGTCTTATGCCTTAGGTACCAGCTTAGCCACAGTGGGGTAGAACATCAAGTGGGATCTTAGGGGCCCCAATGCCCTGGGCCAGAGGGGAGCCCAGTGCCCTGAAGGGTGAACTAAGGCCTAGCAACATTTACTACAAGGTGACTGAAGAGCCCTTGGGCTTTAAGTGAACATCAGCGGTAGCCTGGCAGTACTCCACATGGGCCTGTGGAAGGTGGAGGGAAGAGCAGGAAGGACTGTGTCTCATGGTTTGATGGCCAGCTCAGCCACAGTAGAATAGAATACCTGAGGTAGACTTCTAAGGTTTTTGACTCCACTTTCTGGCTTCTGTACAGCTTCTCTGGACTCACCTAGGGCCTAGGGAAACTTGCTGCCCTGAAGAGGACACAGGCCTAGCTGGTTTCACCACCTGCTGATTGCAGAGCCCTAAGGACTTGAGCCAACAACACAGGTGGTAGTCAGGTAGTGGTTACAGTGGGCCTTGGGTGAGAACCAGGGCTGTGTTGGCTTCAAGTCCGACCCAGTGCAGTCCTAGTGGTAATGGCCATGGGTGCTTGTATCACCATATCCCTAATTCCAGATAGCTCAGGAGTGGGAGAGGGGGAGTGAGAGAGGGGGAGGGGGGGAGGAGAGAAGGATGAGAGAGGGGAGGAGAGGGGAGGAGACGGGGAGAGAGAAACAGTATCTGCTTGGTAATCTGGAGAATTCTTCTGGATCTTTCTCAAGATCACCAAGGTAGTACCTCTCTGAGTCTACAAGAACCATAGCATTACTGGGCTTGTGGTGTCCACTAATACAGATACAGCTTAGATCACAGCACCCAAGTACTTTTGAATACCACGAAAGCCCTCCCAAGAAGGACAGGTAAAAACAAGCCCAGAATGCAAAGAGTATAATAATACTAACTATTCAATGTCCAGGCACTGATGAACATCAACAAGCATCAAAACCATCCAGGAAAACATGACGTCACCAAATGAACTAAATAAGACACCAGGGACCAGTTCTGGAAAAATGCAGACATGTGACCATCCAGATAGAGAATTAAAAATAGCTGTTTTGAGGAAATTCAAATTTAAAATAACACAGAGAAGAAATTCAGAACTCTATCACATAAATTTAACAAAGAAATTGAAATAAGAATCAAGCAGAAATTCTGGAGTTGAAAAATGCAATTGAAGAATATATCAGAGTTTCTACATACCAGAACTGATCTAGCAGAAGAAACAGTGAGCTTGAAGACACACTACTTGAAAATACACAGTGAGGGGGAAAAAAAAGATTTTAAAAATGAAGCACAGCTACAAGATCTAGAAGACAGTTTTAAAAGAGCAAATGTGGGCTAGGTACGGTGGCTCACGCCTGTAATTCCAGCACTTTGGTAGGCCGAGGCATGCGGATCACAAGGTCAAGAGATGGAGACCATCCTGGCCAACATGGTGAAACCCCATCTCTACTAAAAATACAAAAATTACCTGGGCGTGGTGGTGCACACCTATAGTCCCAGCTACTCAGGAGGCTGAGGCCAGAGAATCGCTGGAACCCGAGAGGTGAGCCAAGATCATCCACTACACTCTGCCCTGGTGACAGAGACGCTATGTCAAAATAAATAAATAAATAAATAATAAAAAAATAAATGAAAGAGCAAATGTAAGAGTTACCGGCTTTGAAGAAGAGACAGAGAAAGAGACATGGGTAGAAAGTTTCTTCGAGGGATAACAGAACTTCCCAAACCTAGAGAAATATATCAATATCCAAGTACAAGAAGCTTATAGAACACCAAGCAGATTTAACCCAAAGAAGACTATCTGAAGACATTTAAGTATCAAACTCTCAAAGGTTCAAGACAAAGAAAGAATCCTAAAAGCAACAGAAAAGAAACAATGTACAATGGAGTTGCAATATGCCTGGCAGCAAACTTTTCAGCGGAAACCTTACAGTCCAGGAGACAATGACATGACTTATTTAAAGTGTTGAAGGAAAAAACTTTTACCCTAGGATAGTATATCTGGCAAAAATATCCTTCAAACATGAAGGAGAAATAAAGGCTTTCCCAGACAAACAAAAGTTGAGGGATTTCATCAACACCAGACGTCCTAAAAGAAATGTTAAAGGAAGTACTTTAATCAGAAAATAAAGGATCTTAATGCACAAGAAATCATCTGAAGGTACAAAACACACCAGTAATACTAGATACACAGAAAACCCCCACAATATTTAGCACTGTAAGTATAGTGTGTAAACTATCCTTTTTGTTTGTTTTTGTTTTCATTGCATTTTAGGTTTTGGGAACTATTCTTAAATAGAAAGACTAAAAGAAGAACCAACCAAAAATAAACATAACAATTTTTCAAGACATAGACAGTATAAGATATAAATAGAAACAACAAAAAGTTAAAAAGTGAGGGGAAGAAGTTAAACTGTAGAATTTTTATTAGGTTTTTTTTTTTTTTGCTTGTTAGTAGTTAATTTTTTTATGCAAGCAGTGTTAAGTAATCTGATTAAAATAATGGGTTATATTATTTGCAAGCCTCATAACCTCAAATCAAAAAACATAAAATAGATACACAAAAAATAAAATAAATAAGTTAAATCATAAAACCAGAGAAAATCACCTTCACTAAAAGGAAGACAGGACCGAAGGAAGGAAAGAAAAGAAAGCCGGTATATCAAAGAGATATGTGCACACCAATGTTTGCTGCAGCACTATTCACAATAGCCAAGATTCAGAAGCAACCCAAGTGTCCATCAACAGATGAATGGATAAAGAAAATGTGCTACATATACACAATGGAGGACTATTTGGCCATATACAAGAATTGAGATCCTATCATTTTGAACAACTTGGATGGAACTGGAGGTCATTATGCTAAATCAAATAAGCCAGGCACAGAAAGACAAACTTCACATGTTCTTCCTAATTTGTGGGAGCCAAAAAATAAAACAATTCAACTCATGGAGACAGAGAGTAGAATGATGGTTACCGGACACTGGGAAGGGTTGTGGGAGGTAGAAGGAAGTGAGGATGGTTAATGGGTACAAAGAAATAGGAAGAACGTATAAGACCTAGTATTTGCTAGTACAACAAGGTGACCATAGTAAAAAGTAATTTAATTGTACATTTAAAAATAACTAAAAGGGTATAATAAATGCTTGAGGTGATGGATACCCCATGTACCCTGATATGATTATTACACATTGTATGCCTGTACCAAAATATCACAAGTAGCCCATAAATATACACATCTGTGTACCCCCAAAAATAAAAATTAAATTAAACGAAATAAAACCTCTCAAAGAAAGTTGAAGGAATTTGTTGCCAGTAGATTTCTTTGTAAGAAATGTTAAAAAGAAGTTATTTAGAGAGAAAGAAAATGATATAGGTCAGAAACTCAAATCTACATAAAGATAGGAAAAGCATCAAAAGAAGAATAAGTGAAGGTAATGTGTGTGTGTGTGTGTGTGTGTGTGTGTGTCTGTGTTTCTGTGTGTCATGAAATACTACTCAGCCATAAAAGGAATGAAATCATGTCTTTTGCAGAAACATGGTAGGAACTGGAGGCCATTATCTTAAATGAAATAACTCAGAAGCAGAAAGGCAAATGCCACATCTTCTCAAGTATAAGTGAGAACTAAATAATGTGTACACATGGACACAGAAAGTGATAAAATAGACATTGGAGACTTGGAAAGATGGGAGGGATGGAGGAGGAAAATCCTGAAACCTGAAATACCCATGATGCCTTGAGTGATATTGGAAAAGCACTCTAACAGGGAGGGCAATGCCCAGAAAAGCTCCATAATAAAATGGAAGTGGCTTATACATGATCATGCTACCTGTGAATCTAAAGAAGAGGTACTCATGAGCAGAGAGTCTCATTTTCCCTAGGACTGCCTCTGGAACTGAATAAGGAGTTCCTGGATTCTACTGTCACTGGGATAGTGCAATATAAACAGTTCTCAACTGACTGACAAGGAGCTGCTTAATTTATGGATGGCAGTACCAAGGTGAAAAAACAATATTCTCTTTGGAAGGCTACCATCTGATCAAAGAAGGTAAAAGCAAATCACCTTAGCAGGCTGAACTACATGCTGCTTTCCCAGCAGTGAAGGAAGAATTGAACTGTGGTAAAAGCCCCTATGTTTGAGTTTTGACTGACTCACTGGCAGTGGCCATATAGTCTTACAGAAAGGAAATGGAAAACTGGACCATTAACAGGATGTCTGTATGATGTATGGCTCTATGGAAAATCACTAGGGAAATTTGAGGGGTGCATTAATGTAGGACATGTTGATATCCATCAGAAGAATACCCTTCCAGATTTGGAAGGTGATTACAATCAACAAGTTGATATCCCTGTGTGCTCCCGAGGTGGCCCCCTGGGTCCATGAAATTAGTGGGCATTTGGAAACTCAGCAATACAGAGATAGGTTGAACCTAGACATATTCTTCTTGTACTCTCTGAAGTACAAAATGCCAATACCTGTTGTGTTTTCCAACAAAAGAGACAGAGACTTAAGATGACTATGTGGCAGATTCCTCAGGGGGAAGGCCCTGAACACAGCTGGCAAGTCAGACTGATGCTGGTAGCCCCACGGTAGGAGTTTCGTCAGCAACAGACAACAACTCTGGATTGGCCTTTGCTTACACAATGGTTGATGAAAATGCTCAGAATGTAATAAAATAACTGGAACAGAATATACTGCACCAATTTAGGCTGCTGAGTCACAGTTTTTCAGACCAAGAAACACTTCACAACCCATAATGTCCAACAATGGGCAGAGATATATCTTCCTTAGAATGATAGTTAGAAAGTGAAGTGGAACAGGCAATTGAAACATTGGTCGTCTAAAATGGGGGCAGACGACATAGGGATGAAAGACTGGCTTACATGCCTTCACAAGCTCATACTCAATATGGGGGGTGAGGCTAAGGAAGTGTCCCTACTAGATAGACTCCTCTGTTTTTCTGGTGAGTCTGAGGAAGAGGAGTTGGGGAAGGATGCTAGTATGACTGCAATTCTTCCCAAGGGGGTAGGACACTGGTATGATGACAATATTCCTTTTTTCTTTCTTCCCTTCTCCTATCAGCTCAACTTTATGTTTCCTACCTGATGAAACATAAGCAAGACCATGGCTGCAACTACAAGTGTTGAAAACAGGGCTGATTCCTAAGCAAGAAACCTAACTATATTTTAAAATCTTTATGTCAGAATTCCTAAGGGCCTCATGTGGGCAGGATGTGTCTTTACCCTACCTAGCAAAATTGGGGTTAAGAGTAAATGCAGCTGCATTGCTTAATGGTCAAGATAGTCCACTAGTTCTGTCTCTATACAACCCTACCTTATATAAATGGGAGTGGACTGAGGGAGAGGCATTTGCTAGATTAGTATTGCCTGTAATCTGGACCAGCACCTAATGTTCTTTCAAATGTGGAAAAGTTTGGTTATAAATAGAAAAAAGGAGGAATAGTAGATGAGAGTAAGGAATGAACAAATAAGTTATGTAGTAAGGGAAATCCAACATTACATCAGTACCTCAAGAGAATTTCAGAGAAAAGATGATATTGTCTCTTAGCTCAATTATACCAGATCCTGAAAAGGTGAAGCCATATATTCTGGAGACCACGCCTGCTTTTGGAATCTGATCAAATAGAAGCCTGGAAACCTCAGTGGCCTTACCCTGGGAGACAATTTGATGATATAATGATGAACTGGACAACTTATTAATCACTGAATGGGACTTCAGTAATCTGCCAGTATCTTTTAACCATTATGAGCCTTTTGTTATATTTGGGATCTGTGGTCAAAAACCAGGGATCTTTACACTGTGGTATAATTAGAAGTGTATTTAGTCTGAGGTTCCTGGCACAAGGGTCCTAAAACCCTTAGGAGAAAAGAATGGGCCAAAGACCTTAACAGAAATCTTACCAAAGAAGATATACGATGACAAATACACTTATGAAAAGATGCTCCAAATCATATGTCATCAGAAAAATTCAAAATAAAACAATGAGATACCACTGGATACCTATCAGAATGGCCAAAATCGCAAACACTGACAACATCAAATGCTGGTGAGGACATGCAGCAACAGGACTCTTATTCATTGCTGGCAGGAAGGAACGCCAAAGGGCACAGGAATTTGGAAGACAGTCTACAAGTTTATCAGAAACCAAACATACGTGCTCTTACCATATGACCTAGCAATCATCCTCCTTGGTTATTAATATTTGCCAAAGAAGCTAAAAATTTACAGCCACACAAAAACCTGCACATGAATGTTTACAGAAACTTCATTCACAACTGCCAAAACTTGGAAGAAATCAAGATGCCTTTCAATAGGTGAATGAATAAATAAAATGTGATATATTCATACAATATAATATCATTCAGTGCTATCAAGACACAAAAATACACGGAGAAACCTTAAATGCATATTACTAAGTGAAAGAAGCCAATGTGAAAAGGCTATATATTGTATTATTCTAACTGCATGACATTCTGGAAAAGACAAAACTATGTAAACAGTAGGGAGGGATGAATAGGTGGAGTACAGAGAATTTTTAGGGCCGTAAAAATACTCCAAATGATATTGATATTGTAATGATATATACATGTCATTATACCTTTGTCCAAATCCATAGAATGTACAACATCAAGAGCGAATCCTAATATAAATTATGGACATCAGGTGATTATATGTCAATTTAGCTTCATCAATTGTAGTAATTGTACCATTCTGGTGGGGGATGGAGGAGGCTATGTATGTGGTGGGAGAGGGGATATATGGGAATCTCTGTACCTCCCTGTTAGCTTTTCTGTGAACCTAAAACTTAGCTAAAAAATAAAATATTAAACTTAAAAAATAAAGTGAGGTAAAAACTAACCAGAGAAAAACAGCTCATTTTGCTTTAACAAAGGAATGAACGTGGAAGTATTGGCAAATTCAACTAAGGAAGTTTACAGTAAGAACGGTAGAACATACTGTAAGACTGGCCTTATCAGGAGGGGTCTAACATAGATAATAAAGACTGTGGTGAGGAAAAGTAGCTGATTTTTCAGCGATAAATTTTAGAAGTCTAGTTTATATAAAGTAACTTCTTACAGTAAATTTTACTTATATGAATCTCAGCTGAGCTAAAGTTGATTTCTTCACTATTTAATTCAGTGACTCCATATCAAATAATCTAGGAAGGGTCCATTAATAAAAATATACAGTACAAATAAGAGTGAAGATATACAATGGAATGTATAATGTATTTAAGAGGAAAAACTGCTTTTAAAAAAATTTGGCATATGAGTTGTCAGTACTTAGGTAGATACTGGTCATCTATAACCACAGGAATTTTGGAACAGAAAGGACCTTTAAAAATTATCCAGTCCAGCTTTTAAAATTTTACAGATGAGGAAAATAAAGCTTCGAGAAGTTAAATAAGTTGCCATTTCCTATGGTAACCCAAAAGTTATTGAAATAGCTGAACCTATAATTCAATTCTCTTGAGTCCTCTCATTGAATTCGGCACTTATTTTTTTTTTTACAAGTTAGTCTAATCTATTTGTTAAATCAGGTTCTAACTTCTACATGAAAACGTTGCTAGAGGATGTTCTCTATTATTACATTTACTTGAAAACAATGAAGGTGTATTTTAAAAAGTGTTGTGTAATTTCTCATTAATTCAAACAGTATTCCCTCCCTTACCCTGTTCAACTGGTTTTAATGTGTGTGGTTTGACTGTATGCCACAATTTTGAGGAATATGAAGCACCTTTAAGTCCAGTGCTGAAGATATTATAAATAACTAATACTTAGCCATTTAAATAAACTGAGTGGCAATTATGTGTCAGATAATGCCCTAGGTTTCAGTGATACAAAGATAAATACAAATATAGTCCTGGCCCTCAAGGCACTCTTACAATCTAGTACCTATCATAGTTTAGTCCTTTTTTTAAAAAAGCTGCTTATTGTTGAAAACTTCAAAGATATCCAAATGTTAACAGACAAGCATAATGAATCCCCATGTACCTATCACACAGCTTCAATAATTATTAACTCATCAATCTTATCTCCTTGATACCTCCACCCACTTCTTCCTCTCCAATATTATTTTGAAGCAAATTCCAGATATCACATTATTTCAACCATACATATTTCAAGATATGTATGTAAGAGATAAGCAATCGTTTGAAAAAACAACCACACTACAATTATCATGTGTAGAAGTTAATTTCTTAATGCCAGCAAATATTTGGTCATTATTCAAAATTCCAATTGCTTCATCTTTGGTTTTGTTTGAGTTTCCTTCTAATGAATTTATCAAGTCTATAAAGAAAAGGCAAAACACAATTGGGTAAAATTTGCATTATGAAAAAGACAACTGTGAACCTAAAGTCATCTGTCCTATGTTATCTCAGTCAAAGATATTTCCAAAAGAATTTATTTGAAAAAATATATTACCTCCAGTTGCAAAAGTGAAGTAGAGAGAACTATTACAGAGTTCTTGTCCAAGCAGAAAATGCAGAGATGGGTGATATTTCTCTGAAAGTTATCCTTAATCAACACCCTGAGCAGAGTTTTCTCTCAAATAATCAGGAGGTAGTGAGTTTTGTGAATGAAAAATTGGTGACCAAAGTCTTCAACGAATTGTTAAGTTTTATCAATTGTTAAGTTTTAATATCTTATGCCAAGAAATGCACAGAAATATGTTTGGTCTTATGCACGGCAATATATTTGAATACTCCCTGCTGACCTGATATAGAATCATAACCAACAAGCCATCCAGGTTATATGTTCTGTGGGAAAGTAAGAGAGATGTCTATATTTGAGTCATCGGTTAAGAAAGGGGTAAGAGCTGCAATATCATAATTCTACCACAGATAACATTATTGAGGGCTTATTAACTTCCTGACACTCTAAATGTTTTACATGTATTAACTTATATTCTGGTTTCTCTGCAGATCACATAAGTCTTTCCCCTTTTAGAAGTTTTAACTCATTGAGTCATCACAGCAACCCAAAGACGTTAAGTATTATTATTTTTCCCCCTTTACAGATGGGGAAACTGAAGCTCAGAAAAGTTAAGAAATTTGCCCAAGGTTACACATCTAATAAGTAGCAGAGCCAGGATATGAACCCAGGAAGACTGACCCCAAAGCCTGTGTTGATCTTACACACTACACTAAGTATCTCTTAATATACGGTTTAAATTGTAAGTTACTATAATTTGTCTAATGGCGAATACATTATTTTTGTTGAAATAACTCACTTATCTTCAGATTCCGGCATTTCAGCAATTTTTGGAAAAACAAGATGAATCAAACATCTGTATGATAAAGTAATATAGAAAGTGATCATTAGGTTAGAAGAAACGTGTGAATGAATATAGACCAAGTTATTAACCTTGATTACTCTGGGAGGGAGAAGAGAGGGTAAAGGGGAGATTAATCTTATTTTATGTATAT
The DNA here is from genome assembly GCA_963573385.1 of Cacajao melanocephalus. Classification (NCBI taxonomy): domain Eukaryota; kingdom Metazoa; phylum Chordata; class Mammalia; order Primates; family Pitheciidae; genus Cacajao; species Cacajao melanocephalus. The sequence goes on along the minus strand of CAUYLG010053827.1, from coordinate 17,903 downwards.
GTATTTTATTGTTTTAATGGTTACAATGAAAACATAACAATTTTATAATTTTGAAAGAGGAATTTAATAAAATAATTTTAAAACAAAAGTGTTGCTTATAATAAATTCTTTTTTTTTTTTTTTTGAGACAGAGTCTTGCTCTTTCGTCAGGCGCCAGACTGGAGTGCAGGGGCGTGATTTCGGCTCACTGCAACCTCCGCCTCCCGGCTTCAAGCAATTCTCCTGCCTCAGCCTCCCAAGCAGCTGGGACAACAGTTGAGTGCCACCACATCCAACTAATTTTTGTATTTTAGTAGAGATGGGGTTTCACGATATTGGCCAGGATGGTCTCAGTCTCTTGACCTCCTGACCCACCCACCTCTGCCTCCCAAAGTGCTGGGATTACAGGCGTGAGTCACCGCGCCCGGCCATAACAAATTCTTAAATGGTTCCACAGTTTATATCATTGCTCAAAAAACACCTGCTAGAACACCAGTTATGGTAAACCAGTCTTTATATATATATATATATATATTTTTTTTTTTTTTTTTTTTTAGTAAAGAAACTGGAACTTTCCTTTGGGACTCAAACTAAGATCACTATTCTTGGAATGGATCTGGCAGCATAATGACAAGCTGACAAAATAAGGTAGCTGGTAGAGTTTTAAAACCTATAAAGCTTTAAAAACAATATTGTCTGTCCTGAATGATTTTTAAATATTTACCTTACTGAAGGCATGCAAATATCTCAAGACTCCTATGACTCTTATTTATGTGACTCCATTTCCCTTTGGAAATGTGGCCTTAAGTGTAATTGACCAACAGAGAACCACTGTAGACTCCTGCTGGCTTCCTATTTTTCACAGTGGCATTTTCTCAGTCATACCATTAAGTATTTATCAAATCTCAACCTCACCCTTCTCTGCCTCACTTTTTTATGTAAAATATCTTTTGATCTCAATAGCACTATTTGGAAAAGTTTATTGACCAAGAGTTAGATGCGCAGAGGAGATCCTTTCTCTCCAACAGGATGGAGGTTACTTACTTTGTAGCTGTAAGAACTTGTTCTTGGTCTTCTGAACGTTGAGCCAAATATTCCAAAGCTTTTTCTGCCACAATTTGTTGTCCATTCTAAAACGAACAAATATGTTAAATTACATCTCAAGGTGATACTGCAAAATGTTATCTATATTCCTGTTTATTAAAGATAAGAAAAATATCTAAACATGTTGATTTTGTATTCTCAAAAAAGCTACTGCAAAATGGCAAAATGAAGATACAACTCACTGAAAAAAACAGAACACATTTGTATTAGCCCCAGAAACCCATTCAAACACTCAAAGCCTTGCCAATACTACCCTTAATCCACTATGACTAATCTTATTGTGCTCTTTAGTTTCCATTTATTAGCAGTAAACAAAAGATCCCCAGATAGTCAGGTCTTTTTCAGCACTCTATTCCCAAAAGTCTCCATACATCTCCTCTTCTGTCCTCTTCTTCTATCTCTCCCGAACTCCTCTAAACCTTCCACTATGCTCTCTGAAACTCAGTCCACTCTCAGCAAAATCTCCTCTACCAGCAACCTCTTCCCTCAACTTAGGTCCCTCCACATTCTTGCTCTAATGGAAATCTAGGTTTCTGCCAAGGATGCCGCTTCTACTGAAGCCCTCTTAAGAGTGGTGGCTGTTTTTGCTCTCACTAGCTTACCCTTAGGCCTGGAGATGGAGTACGTGTCTTTCTTGCTCTTCATTGCCATTTTAAAATTATTTTCCCATTCTATTCAATAAAATCCCCAACTTTGAATTTCCTATAACCAGACTATATCACCCACTACCCTTCATTGTTGCTGTGGCCTACTAGCTCCCAGCCATGTCTTTTCATTTTTTTTGGTGACTTACCTATTGCTCAGTTATTTTTTTCCAAAAACTGCCCATCTTAATTTTTGGTATTTTCTTTCTCTCTCTCTCTCTCTCTTTTTTTTTTTTTTTTTTTTTTTTTTTTTTAATAAAGAGTATTGCTTTTGTCACCCAGGGTAGAGTGCAATGGTGCAATTTCGGCTCACTGCAACCTCTGCCACCTGGGTTCAACAATTCTCCTGCCTCAATCTCTGCAGTAGCTGGGATTACAAGTGCCCACCACTATACCTAGCTAATTTTTGTGTTTTTAGTAGACAGGTAGTTTCACCATGTTGGCCAGGCTGGTCTCGAACTCCCGACCTCAAGTGATCTGCCTGCCTCGGCCTCCCAAAGTGATGGGATTACAGGCATGAGCCACATGCCTGGCAAATTTTCAGCATTTTCAATATATAAGTAGAGGATCCTCCCAATATTCTAGTCTCTGAGTTTCTGAAATTTTACTCTAACAATTACCTTAGCCATTCACTTCCACAGTCACTCACTAGACTGTCATTACTAACAATTGCAACCCTTTCATACTCTCGGTCAGGGCTAGGACTAGGGTGGGACAAGGATGTGAGTGAAGCACCTAGGGGGCAAAATTTAAGGAGGCTGTCAGTGTTGTACAAGTACCAAGCCTTTACTTGTACCACCCATAGTATAGGTTCCTCCTTAAGCATTGTGCCCTAGCAGTCTCACTCCCTTCCCTTAGTTCTCCATCCTACCTCTTACTTTCACATATCCTACTTTCTGTCTATCACCTCTTACCTTTCCAACTTGATCCCTCTATTATCCTGACTCCAGCAATCCTCCTACTGCAGTAAGACCCCAACACACTGATGGTACCAGTTTTTCACTGTCCCTCATCCCTTTGAGGTTCTACTGCATACCCAGTTTAAATTCCATGGTGACTAATTATAACCACTGTCTTCTTTTTTGATTTTCCTGCCCTTCTTTTGCTTTACTGTGTTCATCTGGCAAAACCCCAAGTCTGATTAAGTCCACCTTTCTACTGATTTTGGTGCTTACATCCATTCAGATGAATGTGGCCGGAAAAAAAATACATACAATCACTTGTTTTGTTTTAAAACATCATCAAAAGGCCTTAATGCTACTGGCAAGCATATCACACTTCTGTAGTCATTGACTTTCTTACTTTCCTGGATGAATGGTCAATACCTTATCCCTTCTTCTCAAATGCCTAATACCTCCTCTCCTGAGCTCATCATCTGAGACTAAGAATGGGTGAGGAGAAAAGAGGAACTAGCAAAGGAGAAAGAAAGAGTGACTTGTGAGGTAGGATGAAAATAAGGATAATGTGGTGTCCTGGAAGCCAACTGTGTTTCAAGGAGGAAAGGGTGATAAACTGCACTGAATGTTGCTGGCAGCTCAAATACAATGAAGACTGAGAATTAATCACTGCAATTTACAATACAGAGGTCTTTGGTGACCTTGACAAAAGCAATTTTGTTAGAGTCGTGGGGCAAAAGCCTGAGTAGAGTAAGCTGAAGAGAGAATTGGAGACAGTAAATATAGACAACTGTTTAGAAGTTTAACTACAAAGGGAAGAAGAGAAACTGGGAAGTAGTTGGTGAGAGAAGGAAGGTCAAGAGGTTTTTATTTGTTTCATATGGGATAAATGAGTATGTTCATATGCTGATGGGAATAAACCAGTAAGAGAATAAACAGTTGACAAAGTGAGTGAGAAAAAGGCAAGAGGTGATAGAAACAAGTATGTAAGTTTAGAGACTGGCTTTAGGAAGGAAGATGATAGCTCATATATGGTAGCAGTTGAGAAGGCAGACTATGTGGTGTGATTCCTAGTGTGTGAGTAGAGGTGACAGTAGGAATCTGTGGAAGTTCTCTTTCTGACTGCTTCAGTTTTCAGAACCTAAAATATCCACATTACCTCTTGGGAGGTGGGGGAATGAATTTTGCAAAGGGATTTAAAGATAAGGTAGCTTATTTTAAAAGAAGAGAAAGCAGTGTTTTACCTGCTTAATACTCCACTCTCACTACCCTTGTCTCGACTCTCATTATTATAAAACTGAATTGTTATCACAGCCTCCCATTCAGTCCTACATACAATTTCTGACCATTGATTTCCCCATGCACAACTGAAATTATTTTCCTAAAGCACTACTTTTACATAAATTACCATCAATATTTTCTTAGTGCTTAGAGAATAAAATGTATATATAATCTTGTCACAGCTATTTCTTCTACTTTATCTTATACTCTTCCCCTATAGCATCATCACAATAATAAAGTCATGGCCAGTGCAGTGGCTCACACCTGTAATTCCAACATTTTGGGAGGCTGAGGCAGGCAAATCACTTGAGGCCACAAGTTCCAGACCAGCCTCTGGCCAATATGGTGAAACCCTATCTCTACTAAAAATACAAAAATTAGCCAGGTGTGGTGGCACACACCTGTAATCCCAGCTACTTGGGAGGCTGAAGCACAAGAATCGCTTGAACCTGGGAGGCAGAGGTTACAGTGAGCCGAAATTACAACACTGCACTCAAGCCTGGGTGACAGAGCTAGACTTTGTCTTAAAAAAAAAAAAAAAAAAAAAAGAGAGAGAGAGAAAAGAAAAGAAAAGAAAAAAAGCCGCTATTACATTAAACAAAATATCTGGAATGGTGGAAACATAAGCCCTCCACGACTTTAACCAAACACTGTGTCTCTCAAACCAATCACATTCCTTTCTCCATCTCTTGCTTATACCATCCCTTCCTTTTAAAAAACGTTCTTACTTATATAAATGCTACCTTTTCCAAAGCCAAACTTAAGGTTTCCTTCTACTGTAGAGATTTCCCAAATCAATTCCAGTTCTCATTCTCTCTCTTCCTACTCTGAATTTCAGTATTTTTTAACATATATATTAGTTATTTTGTCTTTATTCTATATACTTACATAGAATTCTATATTCTATAGCCTTACTTTCCTAATGTATGGCTTGTCTATTAAAATTGACTTGTGAGATCCTGGAGGAACATATTTCTAGCATCTAGCCCAATATATTGCCCAAAGTAGTTGCTAAATACAGTTTGAATGATATGTGTTTTGATGTCAATGAGTAGCGTAATAGAACTCCTGAAGGAAGAAAAGTATTTGGCAGATGCAGATATAGGCTGTATTTGTGCAGAATGGGGAAAAAGATTAAAGAAAGGAAACCCAAAGGCAATTATCTTTTTAAAGGAAGGTTTATAAATTTACATTTCATGTAAAAAGCCAAAGAGAGCTAGTCGAAGAATTATGGAACTATAGTTCTGATCAGGAAAATGGTTTTCCTATTTAAAGCAGTTTAAAAAAGGAGATAAACATAATAGCTTATAAGCCACATTTTCAGCCACCTTAATCAATTTTTGTAACAATCCTGGAGATAGGTATTATCTTTATTTTGCAAAGGATGAAATTAAGATTTGAAGAAGTACCTATTAAATGGCAGAGCCATAATTAAAATCTAGTCTAAGAACTCCACAGATGCTACTATGCTTTTCCTAATTCAATATATTAATAAAACCAGAATTCTGTAACAAACAGGGATACGAGCATTTATTCCTTCTAAATTCCTAATATTATTTTCTGGTTGTGAACTCAAAGGATCCACAGAAATTTAAATCATTTTTTTCGAATTGATGAGAAAGATAAGTTTCCATATAAATAGCTATTTATTTACATGGTATGGCATTTTGAACTTGGAGTTTCTTTTAAAAATTAATGTTTTGCTATGTTTATGTTGTTTTGAGCACAGCCCTGTTACCTCACTCACTGTTTCATTTACTTTAGTCTGTATTATAATGAAATGAGAAGAAATAAAGCAGTTCTGCAACCAAGTTTGACATAAAAATATGAGGCAAAGCAAACAGTAAAGGTCTCTTCTCTGTCTAACTGATAATGATTCTATTAATTGTCTTTCAAAAAGGAAAAGGGGTAAAAATCTAGTAGATGAACACATATGAATTACCTCTAGAGCAAACTGGGCAGCTAAACTTAGAAGCATGATAGATGAACCTCTCTCTGCAATTACATCATTATCTTCTGATTCTTCATCTGCTAATACATACTCTAAAGTAATTATTGCCTGCAAAGCTGAAAAACAAGGAAACAATTAAAAAAAGAAATACTCTAATCAAAGAAATGACATTATCTATGGTTAATTATGCCACAATGAGTTTGGAACGTATTTTAAGAACATTAATATCTTTAAAATATTAGTTAGTATTCACAAAGCAATGTGAGTTGCTAAACTTTCAAGGAGGATTTGAACACTAGAAAAATGCCTAACTGAGCAACTGCACTTCTGTGAATTCATCTTATGGATATATTTACAAAAGTAAAGAAACATATACAAGGATGTTCATCCAGCATTGTTTATAAGAGTAAAATATGAAAATAGCCTAAATTCCATCATAATGAATGAGCTAAACACACTTTGGTACATCCATAAAATGAAATATAATACAGAATAAGATAAAAAATTGAGTAGCTGTGTGTTATATTCTATTTTATGTCTTAAAGGTGGAATATGACAAATTAAATATGTACATTATAGACTTTAAGCAACAAATAAATATATGTTCTAGCTAATAGGCAAAAAAGGAGATAAATGTAATCATAAAAATTCAATTAATCCAAAAGAAAGCAGAAAAAAAGGAAAAATAACAAATGGGACAAACACAACATAGTTAACAAGATGCTAAATTTAAATCTAACCATATCAATAACTATGTTAAATATAAATGACCAAGTAAAAGGTAGAGATAGTAAGACTGAAAACAAAACAAAGCACAACTTTTAAATATATGCCACCTACAGGAAATACACTTTTTTTTAAGATGGAGTCTTGCTCTTGTCACCTAGGCTGGAGAGCAGAGGCACGATCTCACCTCACTGCAACCTCCACCTCCCGGATTCAAGTGATTCTCCAGCCTCAGCCTCCTGTGTAGCTGGGATTACAGGCGCCCGCCACCATGCCCAGCTAATTTTTGTATTTTTAGTAGAGATGGGGTTTCACCATGTTAGCCAGGCTGGTCTCGAACTCCTGACCATAAGTGATCCGCCTGCCTTGGCCTCCCAAAGTGCTGGGATTGCAGGCGTGAGCCACCACGCCTGGCCAAAAAATACGCTTTAAATATAAAAACAAAATCGATTGAAAGAAGACGATGGGATAATATACACTAAAGTGAAGGTAATCAAAAGAAAGCTGAAGTGGCTATATTAATATGGGATAAAGTTAGTTTCAGAGCAAAGAATATTATTGGCAATAAAAGTTTATTTCAAGACAATAAAGGAATCAGTTTATCATGAGGACATAACTCTAAATGCTTATGCACCAAATAAAATTTCAAAATATAAGAAGCAAAAGCTAGTAGAATTGCAAGGAGAAATGAACAAATCCACAATTATAGTTAAAGATTTCAATAACCTCTCTCAATAACTAAGAACAAATAGAAAATCAGCAAGGATACAGCACATTTAACACTAAATCAACTTGATGTGACTAACATTTATAATGCACTCAACCCTACACCAGCAAAATGTACATTCCTCTCAAGTGCACATGAAATATTTACCAAGAAAAACAATATTCTGGGCCCTAGAATAAGTCTCAACATATTTAAAAGAATTAAAGTCATACAAAGTATGATCTTTGACTACAATGAAATGAAATTAAAAATCAACAAAAGAATGTTCTCTGGAAAATCTGCAAATATTTGGAAAATAAGTAACATACATATAAATGACCCACAAGTTTAAAAAGGAATCAAAAGTTAAATGGAAAGTATTTTGAACAGAATTAAAATGAAAACATGACATATCAAAATTTTCATACTGTCACTAAAGCAGTAATTAGATGATAATTTGTAGCATCAACTGTCCACACAGACCAGAATTAAGGTCTTAAATCAATGACCTCAGCGTTCAACTTTGGAAATAGGAAAAAGAAGAGCAAATGGAACTCAAAGAAAGCAGAAAAATGGATATGATGAAGATCAGAATGTAAATAAATTAAATAGAAATCAGATAAAAACAATAGAGGCCAAGGTAGGAGGATCGTTTGAGCCCAGGAATTTGAGACTAGCCTGGGTAACATGGTGAGACACTGTCTCTACAAAAAATTTTTAAAATGAGCTAAGTGGGGCCAGGCACGGTAGCTCATGCCTGTAATCCCAGCACTTTGGGAGACTGAGGTGGGTGGATTATGAAGTCAGGCGATCGAGACCATCTGGCTAACATGGTGAAACCCCGTCTCTACTAAAAATACAAAAAAATTAGCCAGGCGTGGTGGCACTCTCCTGCAGTCCCAGCTACTAGGGAGCCTGAGACAAGAGAATTGCTTGAACCCAGGAAGCAGAGGTTGCACCATGTATTCCAGCCTGGGCAACAGAGCGAGAATCTGTCAAAAAAAAAAAGAAAAGGAGCTAGGTGTAGTGGCATGCACCTGTGGTGCCAGCTACTCAGGAGGATGAGGCAGGAGGATAAACTGAGCCTGGGAGGCCAAGGCTACACTGAGCTGTGTGTTTTTTTTTTTTTTTTTGAGACTATCTAAAACAAAACAAAACAAAAAAGAAAAAGTCATAGAGAAAAAAAAACAGTAAAACCAAAAGCGGCGTTCTTTGAGAAGATCAATAAAATTGACCTTCTACATTGACTAATCCTCTAGTTATACTGACCAGGAAGAAAAATAGAGAAGACATAAATTACAAATATCAGGAATAAGAAAGGTCACACCACTGTAAGTTTTACAGATGTTAAAAGGACAGTGATATTATGAACAACTTTAGGCCCATAATTTCAACAACTTAGATGAAAAACATTTTTCACAAACCACCAAAGCTAAATTAATAAATAGATAACTTGAACAGCCCCATATCTATTAAAGACATTTAATTTATAATTAAAAACCTTTCCATAAAGAAAACTCTGCTCCCAGATGGCTTCACTGGTGAAATTTACCAAAAACATTTAAGGTAAAAATAATATCAACTCAACACAAACTCTTTCAGAAAACTTAAGAGGAGAATATACTTCCCAATTCATCCTATGAAGTCACTATTACTCTGATAGCAAAACCAGAAACATTACAGGAATATAAGACTAGAGACCAATTTCACTTATGAACACAGATATACATATTCTAAACAAACCATTAGCAAACCAAATCATATAAAAAGGAGTATACACCATGATCAAATGGGGCCTGTTCCAGAAATACAGCATTGGTTTAACATTTGAAAATCAATTAATATAACTAACTACATTGGCAAACTTTTTAAAAATTGATCATTTCAACAGATGCAGAAAACCATATGACCAAATTCAACATCCATTCCTTCTCCCCACCACCCACCAAAAAAACAAACAAACAAACAAACGAATAAAAAAACCCTCCTAAGAAACAAGAAATAGAATAGAACTCCCTGAATCTGATAAGGGATATCTGTGAAAAATCTACAGCTAACGTACTTGCTGCTGAAAGACTGAGTGCTTTCCCCCTAAAATCAGGAAAAAGATAAGGACATCCACTCTCATCAATTTTATTCAACATTTTACTGGAGAATCTAACAGGAGCAACAAAGCAAGAAAAAAAAATAAACTGCATCCAGATTGAAAAAGAAGTGAAACTATCTTTATCCACAGGCAACATGATTGTCTATTTAGAAAATCTGATGGGGCTGGTCCGGTAGCTCACACCTGTAATCCCAGCACTTTGGGAGGCCAAAATGGGAGGATTGCTTGAGGCCAGGAGTTCAAGACCAGCCTAGTCAACGTGGTGAAACCCCATTTCTACTAAAAATACAAAAATTAGCTGGGTGTGGTGGTGCATGCTTGTCATTCCAGTTTCTTTGGAGGCTGAGACATGAGAATTACTTGGATGCAGAAGGTGGAGGTTGCAGTGAGCCGAGATAGCACCACTGCACTCCAGCCTGGGTGACAGAACAAGACTCTGTCTCAAAAAAACAAACAAAACAAAAATAAAATCCAATGGAATCTACAAGAAAGGTATTGCAACTAATAAGTGAGTTTACCAAACTTGTAGGATATAAGATCAATATATAAGAAATCATTTGTATTTCTATATATCAGCAATAAGCAATCAGAAACCAAAAATTTTTTAAATGCCACTTAAAATAGCAGAAAATATAGTATACTTAGCGATAAATCTGACAAATGATGTGCAAGACATTGCTGAGAGAAATTAAAGACCTAAATAAATGGAGGTATATAAGTTGTTCATGGTTTGGAAGACTCAGCAATGTTGTTAGGATGTCAGTTATCCCCAAGCTGATCTATAGATTCAATGTAAACTCAATTAAAATTCATTTATGCAAGACTTAAAATACTGATTCTAAAATTCATATGGATATACAACAGCCTTGGAATGACCAAAACAATTAGAAAGAGAACAAAGTTGGAGGACTGACACTACATGACTTCAAATTTATTACATAGCTACATTAATAAAGACAGTATGGGAATAGTGCAAGGATGGATGAATAGAATGGAATAGAGTACAGAAAGAGACCCACACATATATGACAACTAATTTCTGATAAAGGTACAAAGGCAATTCAATCAAGAAAGAATAGTTTGTTAAACAGATGATGCTGGAACAATTGGATACCTATGTGCAAAAAAAATAATAATAATAAACTTCAATCCATACCTTGAATCAAATACAAAAATTAACTAAAAGTGGTCATAGAAATAAATGTAAAATTAAAACTGTAAAATTTCTTGGAGAAAACATGAGATGTTTTCTGTCACCTTGCACTAGGCAAATATTTCTTAAATACAGTGCCAAAGGCACAATCCATAAAAGAAGAAAACTAAATAGGACTACGTCAAAATTTAAAACGTCTGTTCATAAAGGATGGTGTTAATAAGAAGAAAAAATATACAAACTAATGTCTGATAAAGAACTTGTGTCCACTGAACAGCAACAAGATGGTGAAATAGGACTTTCCAATGCTCATTCCTCGCAAGAACATCAATTTGAACAAGCATCCACACATGGAAATACCTCCACAAGAGCTAAGAAAACTAGGTGAGAGATTTCAGCACCTGGATGTGGCAAAGAAATAAGAAAAGATGCACTGAAGAGTGTAGAAACAACAGCTTTTTAATATCCATGTCACCCCTCCCCCAAACCTAGGCCATACAGCATGATGACAAAACCTCCACTTAGGGGAAGAAGAGGAAAGTGAATACTAGAATTTACCTCAGACTGCAACAATAGGTTCAAGTCAGTAAAACTCATCACTGGGCAGGCCCTCATGGCCCCAGACTCCAGGCTCCAGACCTGTCCAAAGGACTTGGTTTCAGGACTGCCACATCACCAGGCTAACCCCAGCAGACCCAGGCTCCAGATTGACCCTAGTGCTGGACCGGACCCATTAGCCCCAGGTTTTGGGCCTGTCCCAGTGCCATAGCAGTCCTAATGGACTCAGGCTTTAGACCCAGTCTCCATCCCTAGAACCAGGCTGACATCAGTGGTTCCAGGCACCAGACTGCTGCCAGTATGAGGCTGGCTCCCATAGCCCCAGGACTCAGGTTTGCCCCAGCACTAGGCCAGCCCCACAGCTGTAGTCATCAGGGCAGCACCGATGGACCCAGCCTCTAGGCTGGTCCCTGTAGATATAGGATCCAGGCCCACTCAGTGCCAGGCCAGCCCCTGCATCCCCAGGATCCAGGAACATCCCAGGTTTTCAGACCACCACAGAGCTAGGTTGGCCTACACAGCCCCAGGCTTCAGGCCTGCCCCAATACCAGGTCTGCATTCCTGGCCTTAGGTATGAGGCTGGCATCTATAAACACAGCCTTCACATCAGCTTATGTCACTCCACACTCCAGTGGGGCCAGGCTCCAAGTCTGCTCTACTAGACCAAGGGTCCAAGCCAATTCAAATAGACCCTAGGGCTGGGCTGGCCCCATGGATCAAGGCTTCAGGAACTCCCCTATGCAACCAGGATCCAGGACAGCTCCCGCAGCTTCAGGACCCAGGTCAGACCTCACAGACCTAGCCTCAGGGCTAGCACCTACAAACCCTATTCTCCAGGCTAGGCCCCACAGACCCAGGCCCCAGGGCAGGTTCCCACAGCCCCACACTCTAGGCCAGCCATTGTGGCTCCAAATAGCAATTTAGTACCCACAATCCCAGGCTTCAGGCCTGTCCTTGTGGCCCTGAGGCTCCACATCTGCTCCAACACTAGGCCAGGTCCAGGCTCTAGGACTGTCTCACTGGCCCCAAGCTCCAGGGTCTGGGCCAAGGGTCTAGGACCACCCCAGTAGACCCAGGTGCCAGGCTAGCCCCCATGGATTGAGGTTCTGAAATCACCCCTACAAATCCAGGTTCCAGTCTAGCACCCATTGAGCCAGGACTGAGGCCTGCCCTCAAGGACTCAGGCTTGAGGCCCACCCCAGTGCCAGGCCAACCACTACAGACTCAGGCTCCAGGCCTATCCCAGGGGACCCAGGCAGAAGGCCCATTCCAGCACGTGCCTGGCTCTTGCAGATTCAGGCTCAAGGCCCACTTTAGAGTTTGGTCAGCCAATGTGGACTGAAACATCAGGCGAGCCGCATTGGATACATGCTCCAGGCCCAATCCTGCAGACCCAATTAAGAAGTCCACCTCAGTGGATCCAGGCTACAGATCCAACCCCATGGACCTAAGCATCCAGGCCCACCGAGCTGCTAATCCAGGAAAAAGGACAGGATGCCAAAGGACTCTAGGAGCCAGCCTACATGTGAACCATGCAAAACAACCTACCCATAATTCCTTGATAGGCTAATAAAGTACCTTCCCAGACTAAAGAGCTGCTGCACAGCAGAAGAAACCATCATCAGAGTGAACAACCAACCTATAGGATGGGAGAAAATTTTTATAATCTATCCATCTGACAAAGGCCTAATGTCTAGCATCCACAAGGAACGTAAGCAAAATTTTTAAAAACCTACTAAAAAGTGTGCAAAGGACATGAACAGACACTTCTCAAAAGAAAACATAAGTGTGGCCAAAAACATGAAAAAAAGCTAAACATCACTGATCATTAGGGAAATGCAAATCAAAACCACAATGAAATACCATCTCAAACCAGTCACAATGGCTATTATCAAAAAGTCAAAAAACAACAGATGCTGGCAAGGTTGTGTGTGGAGAAAAAGGAATGCTTTGACACTGTTGTTGGGAATGTAAATTAGTAGTTCAACCATTGTGGAAAACAGTACGGGGATTCCTCAAAGACCTATGGGCAGAAATACCATTTAACTCAGCAATTCTACTATGGGGTGTATACCCAAAAGAATATAAAACATTCTATTAGAAAGATAATGCACACATATGTTCATTGTAGCACTATTCACCTAGCAAAGACACAAAATCAACTTATGCCTATCAATGATAGACTGCATAAAGAAAATATGGTACATATATACCATCGAATACTATGCAGCCATGAAAAGGAACAAGATCACATCATTTGCAGGGACATAGGTGGAGCTGGAAGCTATTATCCTCAGTAAACTAATGCAGAAACAGAAAACCAAAGACCACATGTTATCACTTATAAGTGGAAGCTGAATGATGAGAACACATAGACACTTGGGGGTTAACAATGCACACTGGCACCTGCCAGAGGGTAGGGACTAAAAGGAGGGAGGACATCAGGAAGAACAGCTAGTGGATGTTGGACTTAACACCTCTAGGTGATGGGATGATTTGTGCAGCAAACCACCACGACACACATTTACCTATGTAGCAAACTTGCATATTCTGAACATGTACCCTTGAACTTACAAGCTGGAAATTTAAGATCCTCCTCCTGAAAAAAAAAAAGCATAGAGATTTATGGGACAGCAACAAAAGGGCAAATATCTGAAGTATAGGAGTTCAAAAAGGAGAAGAGAGATATGAAGGGCTGGAAAACACATTTCAATAAATAGCAACAGAAAACTTTCCAAACCTGGGGAAAGATATAAATATACAGGTACAGGAAGGTTATAGGTCTCCAATAAGATTCAATCCAAACAAAACAACACCAAGACATATTATAATCAAACTGTCAAAAATCGACATAAAAGAGAGGATCCCAAAAGTAGCAATAGAAAAGCAGCATATAACATACAAAGGAGTTCCAATAAGGCTAGCAGTGCTCTTCACAGCAGAAACATAGGTTACAAGACAGTGGGAAGATATATTTAAAGTGCTGAAGAGAAAAAACCCTGCAATTAATACTTTACCCAGTAAAACTATCCTTCAGAAATGAAGGAGAGATAAAGACTTCACCAGGCAAACAAAAGCTGAGGGAGTTCATTGCCACCCAGGCTTGTCTTACAAGAAACTAAGATTTTTTTTTTTTTTTTAAGATAAACAAAATCATTAGGCATGGTGGCTCACGCCTGTAATCCCAGCACTTTTGGAAGCTGAGGCGTGCAGATCACTTGAGGTCAGAATTTTGAGACCAGCCTGGCCAATGTGGTGAAACCCCATCTCTACTAAAAATACAAAAATTATCCAAGTGTGGCGGCATATGCCTGTAGTCCCAGCTACTCAGGAGGCTGAGGCAGGAGAACTGCTTGAACCTGGTGGGGAAGAGGTTGCAGTGAGTGGAGATGGCGCACTGCACTCCAACCTGGAGGACAGAGCAAGACTGTCTCAAAAAAGAAAAAGAAAAAAAAAGATAAACAAAATTGACAAACTTTTATCTAGACTAAGAAAAAAAAAAACAGTAAGACTAAAATAAAACCAGAAATGAAAGAGAGGACATTACAATTTATATCACAGAAATATAAAAAATCATGAGACTATTATGAACAATTATAAACCAAGAAACTGGATAATCTAGAAGATATAAATTCCTAGACATATAAAACCCAGACTGAATCATAACGAAATAAAAAAATGTGAACAGATAATGAATAAGGAGATTAAATGAACAATAAAAAATCTTCCACCTAAGAAAAGCTCAAAATCTGATGGTGTCACTGTTCCTACCAAACATTTAAAGAAGAATAAAAATCTTTCTCAAATTCTTCCAAAAAACGGAAAGCATTTCACAAAATTCAACATCATTTCATGATTGTAAAACATTGAACAAATTAGGTATATAAGGAATATACCTCAAAATAATAAAGGCCTTATATTACCAACAGACAAATAACATCATACTCAATGGTGAAAAGTTGAGCACTTTTCCTCTAAAATAAGAAAGAAGACATGGATGTCCACCCTCACTACTTTTATTCAACATACTACTGGAAGTCCTAGCCAGAGTAATTAGGCATGAGAAAGAAATACAAGGCATCTAAGTTGGAAAGGAAGAAGTTAAATTGTCTGTTTGTAACTAACATGATTTATATATAGAAAACTTTCCAGATGCAATGAAGAAAAAAAAAACTTAGAACCAATAAGTGAATTCAGTTAAGTAGCAAGATACAAACTCAACATATACAAAGAAGTAGCATCTCTACATACTAACAAACTATCTGAAAAAAATATCAAAAACATGATTCCATTTACAATAGCTACAAAAATATTTGAGAGCAAATTTAATGTTGAAGTGAAACACATGTACACTAAAAACTATAGAACACTAATGAAAGAAAGTGAAGAAAATACAAAGAAGTGCAAAGATATCCCATGTTCATGGATTGGAAAAATATTGTTGGATGTCCACACTACCCAAGGCAATCTACGGATTCAATGCAATCCCTATCAAAATTACAATGACATTTTTCACAGAAACTAAGAAAAAAATTAAAGTTTCCATGGAAGTAAAAAGACCCTAATTAGCTAAAGCAATTTTGAACAAAAATAACAAAGCTGAAGGCACCATACTGCCTGAAGTCAAAATACACTACAAAGCTATGTTAATCAAAACAGCATGGCATAGGCAGAAAAATAGGCACATAGGCCAATAAAAGAAAATAGAGAGCCTAGAAACAAGTCCCCACATTTACAGTAAACTGGTTTTCAATAAAGATATTAAGAACACACAATAAGAAAAGGACAGTTTCTTCAACAAATAGTGTTGGTAAAACTGGATACCCACATAGAGAAGAATAAAAATTGACCCTTATCTCACAATACATATTAAAAAATCTATTCAAGATAGATTAAAGAATTAAACATAAGACATGAAACTGTAAAACTACTAGAAGAAAACACAGGGGGAATCTCCATGACATTGGTAAAAACTAAAGTAGACAAATGGGATTACATCAAACTAAAAATCGTCTACACAGCAAAAGAAACCATCAACAGAGTGAAGAGATAATGTATGCAATGGGAGAATATATTTACAAACCAGGCATTTGAGAAGGGGTTAACATCCAAAATATATAAGAAACTCAAGCAATGCAATAGCAAGGAAACAAATAACCTGATTTTAAAATGGGCAAATGACCTGAATAGACATTTCTCAAAAGGAGATGAACAAGTGGTCCACGAGTATATGAAAAAATGTCTAACATCACTAATCACTAGAGATATTCAAATTAAAACCACAATGATAACTTCATCCCACATCTGCTAGAATAGCTATTATAAAAAAGACAAATGATAACAAGTGTTGACAAGGATGTGGAGACTGGGGAACCCTTGAACATATTACATTCCCATAGGTGGATATGTAAATTAGTATGGCCATCATGGAAAGCAGTATGGAGGTTCCTCAAAAAAATTAAAATAGAACTACCATATGATCCAACAATCCCACTACTTGGTATAATATCCCCCCCAAAAAGTGAAATCAGTATGTCAAAAAGATATCTGTACTCCCATATTCACTGCAGCACTGTTCACAACAGCCAAGCTATGGAATGAACTTAACTGTCCATCAATAGATAAATGGATAAAGAAAATGTGGTGTATATATACACAATGGAATACTATTCAGCCTCAGAAAAGGAGGAAATCCTGTCATTTGTGAAAAAAATGTATGAACCTGGATAACATTATATTAAGTGAAATAAGTCAGGCACAAAAAAATAATACCACATGATCTCATATCTGAAATCTAAAAAAGCTGACCTCATAGAAGCAAAGTAGAATGATCATAAAAGCAAAGTAGAATGGTGGTTACCAGGGACTAAAGAGTGGGGGAGATTAAGGAGATGGTGAAAGAATACAGAATTTTAGTGGAGTAGAAGAAACAAGTTGAAAAGATCTATTGTACAACATGGTGACTATACATCATAACAATGTATTCTATTCTTTTTTTTTTTTTTTGAGACAGAGTCTCGCTCAGTTGCCAGGCTGGAGTGCAGTGGCACAATCTTGGCTTACTGCAACCTCTGCCTCCCGGGTTCAAGCAGTTCTCCTGCCTCAGCCTGCCAAGTAGCTGGGATTACAGACGTGCACTACCATGCCCAGCCAATTTTTGTATTTGTAGTAGAGATACGGTTTCACCACGCTGGCAGGATGATCTTATCTCCTGACCTTGTGATCTGCCTGCCTTAGCCTACCAAAGTGCTGGGATTACAAGCGTGAGCCACTGCACCTGGTGCAATGTATTCTATTCTCAAAAATCACTGAGAGTTTAAGTGTTCTCACCACCAAAAACAAACAAACAAAAAAAAACATAAGTATGTGAGGTAGGGTTGGCTGTGATGGCTCATGCCTGTAACCCTGGCACTTTGGGAGGCTGAAGCAGGAGGACTGGTTGAGCCCAGGAGCTTAAGACCAGCCTGGGCAACATAGTGAGACTCCATCTCTACAAAAAATAAAAGAGATGAGGTAGAGAATCATTTGGGCCTGGGAGGTCAAGGCTGTAATTAGCCGTGATCACTCCATTTCACTTCAACTTCGGTGACAGAGTAACAACTTGCCAAAAAAAAAAAAAAAAAAAAAAAAAGGATATGAGGTAATGTATATGTTAATTAGCTTGATTTAGCCATTCCACAACGTAAACACATCTTTAAAACACCATGTTGTTCATAAACTATATATGTATATAATTTTTACTTGCCAATTAAAAAAAATAAGTTTTTTAAAAGAAAATTTGTATCCAGAATATACAAA
>CAUYLG010053826.1:0-109165 GCA_963573385.1 Cacajao melanocephalus | reverse complement strand
CTTGTAAATTTGATGTCTTTATATTATGAAGCGTATTTGAGAGAGTAATACAAGAGGATGAAAGGGTGGATGAAGTTGGGGGCAAAATAATGGAGGGCTAAAGAAGACAGATTTGACCTTACAAAAGCCGTCAGAAATCATTGTGCATTCTTGAGCACACTGTGCTTAGTGGGACCATTTAAAATGCACATGAAAGATGAGTCTAATAATGTTTGTGTGATGATGGTAAAGACTGGAGAGTGGAGTGAGAAATTTGTTGGATTTTATAGTGAAAAGCTAAAGCATTTCTAGGATAGCATGTGATGTTTAATATTTTATCTTTTTTTTAAAAATGGAGATCATGTTTTATACTGCCTTGTTATATGGTCTACTACTCTGTGAATGACTTAATAAAGCGTTTTGTATATGTAGTAAATGTGTATATGCTCATTTCTCTGATAAAGGAGCTAATGGATTATTTTGAAGTGTCTGCTATTTTGTAGCGCGACATGAGTTGTACAATTAATTTGAGTCTTCGTAAACAAAACTGGGGACGTGCCGGATCCGTGTCATGCTGTCATGCCGGAGCTGTGTCATGCTGGAGCCATGTCAGTCTCCAGTGTATTTGACTTTAAATTTCAAAAGTCAAGGAAATTGTTGTTTGGGAGCTTAATTGAAGCAACCCTCTCAAGAATTTAAATCTCACGAATTGATTTTGTTTAATTTTTAGAAATTTATATGTCATTAAAATACTCTCAAAAATACTGTTCTGATTTGAAATGAGATATGAGTGTAAAAGTCTATATATCTATATATCTTGTGATGTGGTAAAATATAAATATAAAATGGCATGATATTTAGCATAAATGATATAGCATGATATAAAATATTATATTTTATATTGTTTATTTTACTGGAAAGTGAATGCTTACCGTTAGTCTATAATAATGGTATCATGCTATTTTATATTCAAGCCTTTATATGTTTTCATCAGGAAGAGTCAGGCAAAAGCAAAGAAAAATTTCAACTAATGGCAAAGCACTTTGTACCTTTAAAACAATTTAATGAGGAATTGTTTGTACTCTAAAAGCTGAGGCAGGAGATACATGGCAGCAAAATCTGCTGTTGTTAATTTACCATAGTCTCCAATTTTTATTCATTTATGTATTCGTCAGTTCCCTCAGCGATTATTTATTGAGCACCTACCCTGTCCTGGCACTGCTGTAGTCACACAGGACAATTATGAGTTACTGAGCCTGACTTCTCTCCTATATGGATTAGACAGTGAACATAAAATATCAGGAAAACTAAACAATGTTTACATTTTACTTTGAATGTTTTTTACTTTCCTCTCCCCTTCCTTTTCCCCCTTCCCTTCTTTCTCTTTCCATCACATATCCTCCTTTCTCCCACTATCTGAGAGTCAGAGAAAATATGGAGATGGGAATTTGGAGTTGAAGATAGGTTTAAGGAGACAGTTCTCCCACCCTGGTTCTGAGTTTTTGCACAATATCTGATATGGCATTAGCTGCACAACTATAACTTGAAGAGATGACCATGCCTAGATTGATTTTTTTTCATCCCAATGGTATATGTTACAGGCTGTCTGTGTGTCAGCATTGTTTGAGGCACAAAGGATTTTGTGGTGAATAACCTGGATGCAGCCCCATTGCTCACAGAGAGTAGACACTCTGATGGAACAAGGAAATCAGCATATACAAACATGCTATAATTTCAGCTAGTAATAAATCCTATAAAGAGGAAGGACCTAGGGTAGGAGGAGAGAAAAAGAGAAGATGCCTTTATAGTAACACCCTAGGTACTCTTCTGATTACACTGCAGGATTGTGTATAGGGCTCTCTCAAGTCCTAACACTTTGGCAAAGAATGGGGATATGTTTCTTTTAGTAGGTCTAAATCTAAACCGGAGAAGGTGGAATGGTGAGATCTTCCTCTCAGTGGCTGGAGTGAAGTGGAAGGGTAGAAGAGACTCCATTCCCTGAATGCCCTTGCTGTCTCATCAGGGTCACCAGATGAGGCTGACCTGTTAGCTTCTCTCTCCAAATTACCATTTCTGCCACCTCAAACCCCACAGTTCGTATCAAAATCCTATTTTAAGATGTTATTCCTATAATTTAGTTGTGAATAGGAACGAGCTATGTGATGGGCATCAGGGAAGGGCACAAGGAAGAAAGGGGCCCAGAGTGTGGAGATGGCAAGTCACTGAAGTCAGGCTGACTCTGCTTCACAGTCCTCCTGACCTAAGGCTGTGTTTATGATATTCAGTCCTCTTATGTGACAGAAACATGTGGTACTTGGTTGAGGTTCCAGGTGCATATTTGTTAACTAAAGTTGTCTTGCTTGGATGGCAAAAAACTGGCCTGTAGTCCATTTGACAAGCATCAGCAGTGAAGGTGTTTGAGATTTGACTTTACATCCATGGTAACAGTCTCCACCGATAGTACATGTTACAGAGCCTCTTAGGCCTACAATTGTACTCTAAAGATAGACTGTAGCAACCTGTCTTTCTTATCAGGACCCTACCCTACGTGGACCCTTGAAGAGGGAGCAGGACTGCAAAAGGAGCTCTGGTGGATTTGACAACTTATAAACCTTGAGCTTGGGGAATGCTGAGGTTACAGGAAGAAAACACCAGTAAGCTTAAGTTTAGGATTCCCACTTCACTGCCTGCTTCTCAGGAGGACTGATGATGGGGACAGAAGTTAGGCAAGCAGAGGAGTTTTGGGAAACCTGTGAGTTCAGAAGATAAAGTAGGAAAGGTGAGAAGGAGGGAGAAATGCTAGAGTTTATTTAGATTCTTTTAAAGATGAAAATAGAACACAATGGGGAGATTCAGAGTCAGCTTAGTAGGATTGAGTTTGAGGGCATAAGAAGGAAGAGAGTACTGGAAAATTATAAGAATGGAAGCTCAAGAGAGCCATGTAGGTGCTTTGTACTCTGGTATGGAGGATTTCTGGGTGCACAGTTCATAGACCCTGGTGAGTTAGAACTAAGCACAAGAGATTAGTTGCAACTTGAAATAAAGATGGTAATTGTGGTCCAGACAGAAAATCCTCCTCTTTTTCAAAGGTCAAGATTGCTGAGGTACATGACTCAGACCTTGCTTAGCAGTAGGAAGAATAACCAGCAGCAAAGCAGTAAGTTGTTTATCAAAGGGTGCTGGTGACTGAGTCAGGGAAGGGTTTGAAATAGAATGATTGACGTGGAAGTAGGTTAAGCTAACCAAATAACGTGAATCTCCTATGTGTTTCTTAAATGGATTATTTTGAACTCAGGATTCTCTTCTAGTGTTGTGAAAATAGTTTGTGATATGAAAATGTATATGCTGAACTGCTGTGACCACTGGGGAGACAGGTATAGCAAGAGAAATATAAATCCTAATGGTTCAGTCTGGAGGGGAAGCCAACCCTTCTTGCCCTTCCCTGACATTGTATGGATGGAAGGTCTCCAAGAGAAGCATCTATGAGATTAGGCCAGGGAGCCTTCTGTTTCAGGGCCACCCCATTCTGTGTGATTTAGTTTGTCAGTGACACTGATCCTAACCAGAAGCAGCTGTTTCAGTGAAGTTCAAACTTGCCATCTATTTTCAGTAGAAGCAGGAAGAATGTCAGAGACGATGTTTGCGTTTTAGGGACTTTTGTAGGAGCCTAAGATAAAACTGTTTAAACCTTCTATCCTCTGTCATTTCACTTATCAAATTCAAGCAGAGCCTTTTAATTTCAACACACTTAACTTCTGGGGATGAAAAGGGCATTGAACAGATTCTATAAACAAGTACTTTTCTGAGCCATGGACAGGAACAAATGCAGCACAAAGATAGCATGTCAACAAGGTAGGGTGTATTGTGAGAAGGGCAAGACTTGAGAGCTTTCTCTGCTCCATTCTGGGGAAGCAACTTTGTTTGTTTGTTTGATTTGAGAAGCAGTGAAATTATAAATAGCAGAAAATGCTGATGTACCTAAAGGCCATTATTTGCTTCCGTAGACAGTGTAGACTGGGTGAGATGTGAATAATATTAGTAATATATGTTAATTAACTAAATACTGCTTTTAAAAGAAAACGCAAGGTGGAAAAGTGAAACAAAATGGATAGAATTTTGGTAGTAATCTAAGGGTAGTAATCTAATGGATAGAATTTGGTAGAATCTAAGGGTAGTAGAGGAGACTGAAGACCATTTTAATGGGAGGCGGATTTTTCCCATGCGTATCTAAAAAGGTCCTAGTGTTATCCCTTCACTCTATTTTAAATTTGTTTGTTTAGTTTGGCCCTCAGTGTGCTAGAACAGATAGTAACCTCCCAGCAAATGTAACTGAGTGAGAATATTATTTTAGTTCACTTTCAAAAGGAGGAGATCCAGTTCATAATACCCACAATAGAGAGTACCGGTTAGTTCCAGAATTGACCAGCCATGGAAAGACAGAATCTTTGCCTGTTAGAATGCTTATCCTAATAATAGGGCCTGAGCTATGAGAGGTGTTAGATGACTAGAAGGCCTTAGAACCGTTAAGTCATTTTATTTCTTTCACATTCAGCCAGCTTTCCTTGAGCAGCTTTTCTATGCCTCTTGCATTTATAAATATTTCAACATGTTATCCCATTCAAAAGTATAATTTGTTGATAAATGGATTCAACACTGCTGCTGTGTGTATGCGTGTGCACCATATATACTCATGTTATATTTGCAGATGAATAAAAGATAATTATAAAGAATAATATGTTATAATTGTATAAGTGACAGACAACTGATTAAATAAATTATACATCCACATAATGAAACATTTTCATTTTTAAATATAATGAGCCATATCTATATGTGCTGGTATGGAACAAGCAAAAAAAAGGTTAAGGTGCAGAAAGATGTATTTAGTATTATAACATTGAGGTAGAGATATACGCAGACACAGGCTTCACATCTATGTTCATTTATATTTGAACTATGAGAAGACGTGAGAAGGGATAAAATCATGACCTTGAAAATAAGAAGCTGTTTCTTCCTCTGAGATAGGAGGGAAGAAGTAGTTGGGTAAAGATATGAAATGATGAAACATTAGTCGAAGAAGAAAGGAGGAATTGGTGAGCACAAACACTGTTTTTGTTTTTATAATCATTTCAGTCTCTGGCCATCTTGAGAAAGCCGGGGTCATAGGTTTGGTGATTGCAGTACTTTCTTGAGTGTTCAAAGAGGAGAGTCCAGATGCAAACTTGGCACTTGCACGTCTCAAAAGCCCTGACCTTTGTAATCAGATTCTTTTTCTACTGCCCTGCAAAGATTTCTTTTTGTTGTGTTTTGTTTTGGCAGTAGTGTTTATTTGAACCTGCACCCTTATTGTGCAATTTTAACTTACTCTATAGACTGGTTTGTGTGATGGGCTACTACCTGTTTTAGGACTAGAAGGGACTGGTTAGATCATTTGCTCTGACACTTGACTTTTAGGAAGGTGAAATGTGTAAGCCTTTGAACTGTTTGGAATTGAACGATTTGTGGATCTCTTAGGCAGGTGCATCACCATTTCAATTGTAGGTGATATAGATATAGATATAGATATAGGTGTCTGATCTTTGAAGGCCTGGGATTGTAGAATAATGTTAGCTAGGTATCTAAATTATTTTGTGTTTGGATGTTTTTTCTTCTTTTGGATGTAAGGGAAAGAAAAGTACATGGATCAATTTTCTTCATCTATAAACTTGGTAAAAAAGAAACAATACGATGTTTACTTCTTATTTGGTATTTGTATACAAAATGTAAATGTTGGGGAATTATTGTCTCTTATGGGATCTCACAACCATCACTTTGTATCCTACCTTCAAGGATATAGGTAAAAGATATATTTTTTAAACCAGATCTTACAAATTTCCATTACAAATGTTGAACTTCTAGTTTTTATAAAACTAAGATTTTGTGTAAAGATAAAATGGAACAGAAGGTAGTGAAGATAGAAAACAAACTTCTTAGGACTTTTTAAGAAAAATGAATATTCAGGCTAATAGTTCTATTTATTTCCTAGAGGTGGTACACAGTCTAGTTTTTCTAATATATTTTCTTGATTTTATGGTATAAAATTTAAAAAATTATTCCGAAGAATTTCTTTCTGTGCTCTTGGAGGTTTTACATGGTTATCTGGTGTGTGTGTAAAATTCATTCAACTTAATTATGGGGAGGAGTTTAAAACAAATGACTTGATACTTGTTTCTGAGCTGAGACAGGTTATTTTCCTTAGTCACTATAGGAAAAAAGAGGGAAGTGGGTGACAGAGTAGAACCGCTTATTGATGATCATGAGCTTTGATATGTTGGCTGTACTGTTCATTTACACATTGCAAATATTTTCTGAGATTCTAAGTAAATGTTATCCCCTGACCCCCACCCTAGCTTGTACTACTTTAAATTCTTTCTGCTAGCAGCTTCTTTCTGAACTTTAACACAGGGGTCCTCAACCCCTGGGCCACAGACTGATAAGGTGTCAGGACCTGAATATACAACATGAAGTAAGTGGTGGGCGAATGAGGGCAGCTTCATCTGTATTAACAACCGCCCCCCATCGCTCACATTACCGTCTGAGCTCCACCTCCTGTCAGATCAGTGGTGGCATTAGATTCTCATAGAAGTGTGAACCCTATTGTGAATTATGCATGTGAGGGATCTAGGTTATGCTCTCCTTAAGAGAATCTAGTGCCTGATCATCTGTTGCTGCCTCCCGTCACCCCCAGATGGGATCATCTAGTTTCAGGAAAACAAGCTCACGGTTCCCACTGATTCCACATTATGGTGAGTTGTATAATTATTTTATTATATATTAAAATGTAATAATAGAAATCAAGTACACAATAAATGTAATGTGCTTGGATCACCCTGAAACCATCTCCCATGCCCCCAGTCCATGGAAAAATTGTCTTCTATGAAACTGGTCTCTGGTCCCAAAATAGTTGGGGACTGCTGCCCTAACACATGTAGAATAAGTGGGATTTCACATACAGGTATAAATATAACATTTTCATTTTAGGAATATATTTTTCCATGTAATAATAGGAAAATTGTGTATCAATGAAGTTTTGGAATGGTTTGATATTCTCTGTGTAGAGCGAGTCCAACAGAAAGGAAGCGTAGTGTCCATTTAATGAATTTTGCTTTAATCAGTTCCCGTAAAATTCTGACGATACTGCATTCCTAGAAATGAGAGCAAAGATACAAACAAACAAAAGAAAACAACAAGATACTATTGGTCACTTTTGAGGAGAAATTGAATTGTTTCTATACATTCTACTTTCCCTTTATTATTATTATTATTATTATTATTATTTGAGAGGCAGAGTTAAGCTCTGTCACCAGGCTGGGGTGCAGTGGCACGATCTCAGCTCTCTGCAACTTTGCCTCCTGGGTTCAAGTGATTCTCCTGCCTCAGCCTCCTGAGTAGCTGGGACTTCATGCATGTGCTACTGTGCCCGGCTAATTTTTGCATTTTTAGTAGAGACAGGGTCTCACCATGTTCACCAGGCTGGTCTCGAACTCCTGGCCTCAGGTGATCCTCCTGCCTTGGCATCCCAAAGTGCTGGGATTATAGGCAGGAGCCACCACGCCTGGCCTCATTATGTGTTTTGATGAATCTGTTAAATTGACTTTCAGAGTAACTTTATGCTCCAACTTAAATAATCATATTTACTTTTCTCTTCAGGTGTTTTCACAATAGTTGACTATATTTAACTGATCTATGAAGCTAAATTTCAGTTATATCTAACATTTTGCAAAGTATGCTTGAAGCAGAATGGAGTTATTGTATAACTACACCTAAGTAGAAGTTCTATTTTGCAGATTCACAAGTGCAGTTATGAAGTTAAGTCAGACGCAGTTGAGTTGAAACAGACTTTTTTCCCTATAGTTTTGCTCACTGATGTAGCCATTTTATATTATTTTTACAAATTAATCTTAATCCCTAGACTTTGATTTTTCTATACCCTATATTCATAAACTACTAAAGGTTTTCAAGTAATAGAATAGGTATAAATATCTACATACTCATACTATAAGTAATAGTATTGGTTAAAATATCTGCATACTCTTCCTAAAATTTTGCATAAGAGTAATCTTCACAATCATCTGTTTTTCTGAACATCTGTAAGCTTTTCATATTTAATTTATTGTTTGGAGAATTCTTGCAGTTTCACTTGTGTTTAGAGTTAGGTAAACCGCATTTGCATTAAATTCAGTTGTAATATACAGTTGCATTATAATATACTTACAATAAAAAGTGGTAAAAATTGTTCATTTTTTTTGCTGGTAAGTTTGAGTTTTTAACTTAAGTTGCCTTAATTTCATAAATTTCAGTGTAATTTCTCAGCATTTTTATTGAGGTGAAGAAGCGTAGTCATTGTCCCTTACTTTTAAATTGCTCTAGTACTTTCAGTAGGGAATACTGTTAATATAAATCCCATTTCACTGCTTTTTAAGTGTCTTTCTGGTTGCCCTAACTGCATTGCAAGTACCCAGAGATTTTGTGTCTCAAGCCTTCTTTTATCAGTGTAGATGTATAATCTCCACAAATGGTCAATTGTTAATGATAATGAACCATTAAAATTAATAGCTTATTTGCTAAATTTGATGCTTTTGTTTTTAAGTATAGGATTAGATTTTACATGATTAGGCCTATAAATGCATTTTATTTTTACAAATTTATTAGTGTCCCTTTTGGAGTAATCATTCTGAGAAGTTTCTTTGGGATAAGTTTTCACTAATTTCAATGAAATTTGCAGTGTTTTTGAAAAAGTCATGTTAGTATTATTGTGACATATTTAAAGGAAAGCACATGCATTTCTGGAAACCAGAATTTTAAACAAGATAATATAATTACATCTTTTGGGAAAAAAATTGTATATTTTCACTAGTGGGTTTTATTCCCAGAAACAAGTTTCCTCATCAGGATTCAAAATGATAAATTGAAAGACGTAAAACTTAATAATGCAAATTAGTTTTTGTTGGTTGTGACAACGTACTTTGCTTTGTGTGTATATAATGCCTCAGATACCGAAAATTCTTATTCAGTAACAGCATCTTTCTCACATTAACTTGATCTTTATTGTGTATTGACATACACAACTGTCTTTTCTCACAACTAATGCCTTCAGTTATTTCTTAGGTATGAGCTTTGGTATGTTACAGTTTCAGAAGTTGCTCAAGTAAGGTTTCATTCGGCCTTATTGTTCAATTCAGTGGCTTGGGGTCTGTTGCAATATTCCACTAGTTTTTTGGAATATTCACTACTCTAGTTTTCAGTGACATTGTCTACCTTGGTTCTTCTAAACTACTTCATCTACATTCCTCTTGTAGGGTTCTCATCCTCCTAATGCCAGTATTCTCCAAGGCTTTCTTCTGTTAGTGTTCTCTAGCTTCAAGTGACCCAGGGCTACCTGTCTTTTCCTTCTGTTTACTGTCTTCAGTTAATCCTGAGTCCTAGAATCTCCTCTCCCGTAAAAATAATCTTTGCTGCTCCTTCTTGTCCTGTGTTCTTGTAACTGTGGTATTTCATCCTTCCCTTACTCATGACAAGATTACTGTTAACAAATGACTGTGCCTTTAATATCTTGCTCTGCATTGTGCTAAACTAGAGAAGTTTTTAACACTTTAATCCCCTTCCGGGCATTTGCTTTTCTTACAAAAGATTAATTGTCTTCTTTTCAATCTAGCTTTACATATGCCATCTTATTTCTCAGTATTCCAGACTTGTCTTCATCTCATTTTCATGCCTTCATAATCCTAAAAACATGTCACGCTCATTCTTGTCTCTGTTTTTGGTCATGATTTTTTCCTTCCACTATCTGGAATTTGCTCATCATACAAACCCAGTTCCTGTGCCAGCTCTTCCATGAGGCTTCAGGCCTTGCTGATTTCTCCTTTTGCTGAACCGGCTTTCACTTTTAAGAGCATGGGTATTGATACATATTGAAGTATACTTTTTTTTTTTAACATTACTTAGGACTATGGTACACTTGTCACTAAAGATAAAAATAGGTTACATTGATAGAGACCATATACTTTTGGTATCTACTGCAGCAGTGCTGGGCCCATGTTTTGGTGCTCAGTAAACTTGATGATTGATTTAATTGATTAAATAGGTGATATTTCAACTTGATCATAAACTTGATGATTCATTTTAATTAATTAAAGAGGTGACACTTCAATAGGTGTTGCTTTAGAGACTTTGTTTTTAAAAAGTGCTTAGCTTTATATTAGTTGAATACCCGTGTACATGAACATGTAAAGTAGAATTCACTTTATGCGCTATTTACTCCTGTAGTTACTTCTAAAAATACTGCATTTTGCTTCTCTTTTTTTTGTAAACTACTTTCTGGAGTGCTTTTATTATTTAAAGTGTATTTTTTAGCATAGGGATTAATGAAAAGTATTTGTGAGAGTTCTGTTAATATACCTATAACCCTAGGTATACCTAGGAGCTTAACATTGCAAAATAAAGCTTTTGAAGAAAGAATAGCTTAAGTGCTAAGTGTGAAATTGGGCAAACCCGCTTAGTAGTTTTCTAAATGGTTTAGAAAAAATTAGTTGACAGGTTTGTTTCAAGTGATTTTGGAGTAGCCAATATATTGATTTTTTTAAATTAATAAGGGCAGTCAATTTACTAATTTTTATTAGTTTCATGGTTTTGCAAAGAGAAAAACAAGATTAAATCAGATGACATCATGCCATTTCTTTTTTATTATTTATTTATTCTACCTTAAGTTCTGGGATACATGTGCAGAAAGTGCAGGTTTGTTACATAGGTATACGTGTGCCATGGTGGCTTGCTGCACCCGTCAACCTGTCATCTGTATTAGGTATTTCTCCTAATGTTACCCCTCTCCTTACTCCCCACCCTGGACAGGCCCCAATGTGTGATGTTCCCCTCCTTGTGCTCTTACGTTCTGATTGTTCAATTCCCACTTATGAGTGAGAACATGCGGTGTTTGGTTTTCTGTTCCTGTGTTAATTTGCTGAGAATGATGGTTTCCAGCCTCATCCATGTCCCTGCAAAGGACATAAACTCATTCTTTTTTATGGCTGCATAGTATTCCATGGTGTATATGTGCCACATTTTCTTTATCCAGTATAACACTGATGGACATTTGTGTTGGTTCCAAATCTTTGCTATTGTGAATAGTGCTGCAATAACTATATGTGTGCATGTGTCTTTATAACAGAATGATTTATAGTCCTTTGGGTATATAGCCAGTAATGGGATTGCTGGGTCAAATGGTATTTCTGGTTCTAGATCCTTGAGGAATTGGCACGCTGTCTTCCACAATGGTCGAACTAATTTATACTCCCACCAGCAGTGGAGAAGCATTCCTATTTTTCCACATCCTCTCCAGCATCTATTGTTTCCTAACTTTTTAATGATCGCCATTCTAACTGATGTAAGATGGTATTTCATTGTGGTTTTGATTTGCATTTCTCTAATGACCAGTGATACATTATGCAATTTCTTTAAGTTTCATTGGAACTGATAGAAATTGTCATTGATATTCCACTGTAATATAAAGCCATTAACAGCCTTTCTTCCTATGTTTTTTACTAATCATCCTTTGAACAGAATGGTTCCTTTAACTCTTTTTTCACTACTACATTCTAAAAGAACAAAGATATTTTTATCATTAATTCAATAAACAGTAGGTGCTTACAGTGTATAAAGCATTTTTTCTGGATTTAAACATCAGTCTTCGCTGAGGCAGTTCTCAAATTAGGGCAATAATGCAGGTTTACAAAAGACAGTATGATTTTGCATGATAGTACACTGGGAAATACATTCATAGACGTATCAACAGATTCTGAAGAGAGAATTTCTTATGCCTGACAAGGCTAATTACAGACAATATTGTGAAGGAGTTAGCATTTGAGTTTATCTTTGGAAACAGTTGTGATATTAGTGGCTAAGGATGGAAGTGGAGAGACTGTACCATGCAAGTTGCGGGGGCAGGAGATACAGGGTATGTGGCAGTAGAAGGTGGGGGATGATAGAAAATTTGGCCCTGGAGATAAGTGGGACCATATCTGGGGGGTATCTGAGTCTTAAACTGGATTTTTTTCTCATACTCCTTTGGATATGAGGAATAATTGAAGAGAATCTACATGATTAGAGGTGTGTTTATGAAAATTCTATGACACTATTGAGCATAAATTGGAGCATCATGAAATTGGTAATGAGGATGGTCCCAAACAAGCTGTTGTAGTAGTATTGAACCCTAAGCTGAAGATAATGGCAGTAGGAATGCAAAAGAAGGAATGGACACAAGAGTGATTTCAAAAGACTCAGCAAAACTTGCTGCCATATTCATTTATATTTCCATGAATCCTTTCTTTCATTCTTTAAGTACATATTATACACTTAACTATTCTACTTCAATATATATGGTGGTGGAAGATAATTGATTAAACAATTTTAGTTTCGTAGCATCAAAGTCGGTTTACTCTTGTGACAAATAACCGAGTTCAGATTTGTTACAGAATTTAAAAGAGTTAAATATACCATTTGCATAAACAAAAGGAAATCAACAGTCTCAGTAATACTGATTAATTGACTTAGGTACGTTGATAAATCCTCTTATCTGGGTTGTCTGTTAGTTTTATTATCCATCACATTTTATTTTTCTTACTATCTTTGATGCACATATGAACATAAAGCACACAAGCTTTAGTGGGGAAAATTTAATTCTGTCCAAAATTCCATTTAGATTTTGAGTCTCACTGTTTGATTTCTCAAGTTCTGAGTCATGAGTGTTTGGGCATAAAAACCCGATGATCTTTTTTTAAATTTTTATTAGAATTAAACAAGCAAACAATCAGAATTGCTTAATTGAACTACATTTGAAACCAAATTATAGAGATAGTTATAATTCCATCAATCAACTTTTTCTGTCCTACGAGCTTTCTCATTGAACGAGTCTGATAGGCTTTGTAAGCAGTGTGTAAGACAGATTTTCATTAAAATGCTGCCAGTGAAGAGGAGGAAAAAAAGCTGATTTTCCACAAATTGGAAAGACAAGGAAACAGTCACAGTTTTTTAAGATTAGTTGAGTAATACCACACTTGATTTCTTGTTATTGAAGTTTTTTTGTTGTAGGTCTAACAATAATAATCTTGTAATATTGGTTGCATATGTATAGCTGCTTACTTGTTTCTCATATGTAATTCTTTCTCCACCAAAAATATATCTAATATTTCTGTGATAATTATACAGTATTGGTTTTGGTCGTTGGAGGAATAACCTTACAAACCTTTAAAGACTTTTAATTTTTATTTTCATTTTCTTAACAGCTTTATTGAAGTATGATTGACCATCATAAGACTAATTTGTAATTGAAATTAGGAATCATTTTCATAATCAGCAAATGCTAGTATTTGGGAGGAGAAATGATGGCTTGTTAATAACTTTACTCAAAATACCATTGCATAAAAATTATGTTATACATATAATAAAGCGATTAAGGGGCACCCACTTTGTATTGACTAATAACTTAGAATAATCAATAACTATTGTCTGTAAAGTGAATTTCCTTTTACCCCCAAGTCTGTCATTCTCAATCCTTAAAATATTTTCCTCTTTGAAACAAGCCAATAGGGATAAGCCCCAGGATACCCACATTGGAGGTTTTGTTTGATCTAATTTGACTTCCTTCTGTTTGCATTGTCACTTAGATTGTGTTATTATAAGGTGAGATAATCTCTGGAGTTGTTTCTTAATCATTTTATTACTCTTCTTTCTTGTAGGGAAATGGCATGCCATTGTTTCCTTCTTGAGTTTGCTAAGTTTTCTGGATTTTATCTAAGTCATAGTTTAAGTGAGTTAGCTTTAATAGTATTTGAAATACTGCTTTTGAATTAATATACTACTTTCTTTTTTACTTCATTAAAATGTACTTTACCATTTAAGTCTTTCAGTAGCACTAAGACATAAATAGGACTGTTGATGATTTTATTTACATTTTCAAGATGAGAAAATTGATAGACTATCAGTTTAAATAACCGCCTAGGGTGTCTAAGTTGAAATAAGAAATTAGGACTCTGATATTAAGATATTGATTTTATTTAAAACGATATTCAATAAGAAGGTTAGTATTTTACATAAAATTAATATAGAAATAGGAATCACAAAGAATAAGCAGTTTTTTAGATTCCGATAGATTCCGCATCTGAACATCACCTATGAGATCCTCCTGAGTCTAGCCCTTGTTACTTTTGTGTCTTCATCTCACAGGGTTTCCCCTGGTTCTTTGCTGTATCCGTGCTGACCCTTTTGCCAGTCCCTTTGCAATTGGCCTGCCTCTTTTTAAAACAGAACTTTTGTCCTTGCTTATTGCTACTCGGAGCTGTCATTTCTTCCTTTAGCATAAAAAACTCCATTTTGCTATTTGGATCTTATCTGCCTCAGGAAAGATGTTCCAGACTTCACTAAGTCAAATTCCTTTGCATATCTATTGGGAAAGTTGTGGTGTTACTTTTGTCTGCCTGGGTTTTATTCCTGCCTTTCTCCCACTGACCTGTAAACTCAGATATGTTTTATTTAAAACATGCCTTTCAATATTGGATTGAAACTCAAATGCACATATGAGTTTACAGATCAATGGGATGTGACTGAGTCTGTTTTATTCATTCTTTTGCCCTAGGTGACTAATAGCATAGCCATTGAGACATAATAGGTGCTCAGTAAATATCTGTTGGATGAGTGGATGGGTTTAAGAAACTATCTTTCCGAACATTTGCAGCCTAGTCTTTTAACATTTATAGCTAGCCAGTCATAAATGCCAATTTCTGCATATACTTATTTGTTCTCTTTTACTGTGTATGCCACTAGCAGCAAAGCAGGATATGGATAATACTGGCAAGGTTAAGTCATTGACAGGTAATTTAAAATAACAAACAAACAAGAAGGGAAGGAAGACCAAGTATTTTTTTAAAAAAGGAAATGGGACCAGGTGCAGTGGCTCATGCCTGATATCCCAGCACTTCCGGAGGCCAAGGCAGCGGATCACCTGAGGTCAGGAGTTCAAGACCAGCTTGGTCACCATGGTGAAACCTCCTCTCTACTAAAAATACAAAAATTAGCCAGTGGCAGGCGGCTGTAATCCCACCTACTTGGGAGGCTGAGGCAGAAGAATCACTTGAGCCCAGGAGGCAAAGGTTGCAGTGAGCCAGGTTCATGCCATTGCATTCCAGCCTGGGCAACAAGAGTGAAACTCCATCTCCAAAAAAAAGGGGGAGTGGGGGAGTCATTTTCATACCATTGTAGAATTACAGAGCCGGAATACTGGTATTTATCTAGGGAAATATCTCTGTCTCTCTTTTAAAACTTTTTATTTTGAAACTTTACCCAGTCTACCTTAGTGTTAACATTGGTAGCATAGTATCAATAGTAGGAAATCGACATTGGTGTCATCCACAGAGCTCATTCGTATTTCTCTAGTTATGCAGACTTTGATTTGAGAGTGTATGTCTGTGGTTAGGCCAATCATTTTTAAGATAATAGAAGTTTATAGACTTGTTTCAGTGACTTACTCAAAGTCACCAGGCCGTAAGGTAAAATAATTGGTTTTTAAACTCTATATTGCTATCTGCCTGCCAGCCATGAATTCTATCATAAAATTCTACAAATATCAGGGTTTGTTCATTAGCATTAGTGCCAGATTTAGACTAATCTTCCAATACTGAAAGATATTAACTATGCCTTTTAGCTAACTGTGTTTGTAATGACTCAAAAAATATAATAGTTCTATGAACTTGGATCTATGTCAAAAATTAGAATTAAAATCCTACTTTTTTTTTTTTTCCCCAGCAGGAGTCTTCTACTATTCAGGGAAAGGCCTAATTAAGGCATCCTGAAAAATACACTTTAATCACTTGGATTAAAAGAAATGTTTTTAATCACATACAGATCTGCTAACGCTTTTCTTCTAGTATCTAATGGCTTTGATAAAAGTAGTTGTAAAACTGGAGACCTAATGGATTTTAAACGTGGTCTCTACACTATACATATTATAAAATATGTATACTTAGTGCATTAAGTAGTATCAGAAGTACTTACGGTCTGAAATTGATCAGGAGGCAACTTACTTAGTATTTCCTGGAAGTAGCAGGCTTTAACTCCTAACAAGAAGTACAGAGAAATTAATATAGTTTGATTTGGTGTTGGAGTCAGATTTTGAAAAATCAAGCTCATTTCTGTGTTGCAAATAATTATATGTAATATTTTCTACTTTTTATAATTATAGAAAAATGACATAACTATAAATTATTTTCTGAATCTATGGAATATTATTGATTGGATTAGTAAGTTATTTATCATTTGACATAAACAGAAGAGTGTATAGGCTTCCTTTGATTTTCCGTTTTGAGGTTTAGAAATAACGTCTTAATGAGGATTAGCTGTTTCTTCCCTAAATGCTTCAAGTTATACCCATGTCAAACCTCTGATTTGTTTTTGTAATTTCACTATGATAGGCTAGTTGTTGACTATAAAGTATGTCTTTTTAAGTGTCTGATTCTTAGGAATTTAAAAGAAAAATAAACATTAAACTGCTTAAATAAATCTGGTTCACAAAAAATAATTCCAAGTATTTTAATTTTTACAAGTAAATTTTTTTTTAAAGATTTTGGACCAAGAAACTTTTAGTAACAGCGTGCTATAGTGAAAGCAATTGGAAATGTAATTAATTTTACTGAATAGAATGAGAGCAAAACATTTCCCAGTAGAAAATCTCTTTGAATTGGCACTATTTCCGGGCCAATTGATTTTAAACAGGCATAAATTCATAGCAGAACCAGTTTAACTTAATTTATAGAGCTCCTAACAAGCAGGTCTCAGGGTGTACGCGTTCTGTCTTTGGTGGAAGTGTTAGCTTACATTTCATCTTGAAGTCAGTGGAGATTTTATAGTTTCTTTTTTACTTCTAATGTTTACAAATACGTTTCTTTAGGAATTTTAGGCTTGCTAATTTTGCTATGCTAGCTTGTATTTTGTTATTAGGGAGTGCTGATTCCCTGTTTCTGAGTGTCCCATCTTTTTTTCTTGCTGAATTTCTTCACTTCAGAAACATGATAATGGGAACCACATATGTAGTTTACCATGACTTTTTTGGTTTTCTACATATTATTAAACAGTGTACATGACCTTCGCTCCATCTGATCCCTCAACTGTTTGAGAAAGGAGATTACCAACCAGGATTTGTAAAGGAAAACAATAAGAACAGTGTTTGACAGTTTGCTGGGCCAGCTTGGGGTTTATATACATTCCTTTCTCTCAGTCTTTGAATTAATGACTCTACCAATCATAAAAACGAGTGAGCATAAAGCAGATCTTTTAGTAGATATTCTGGGATTAAAAACAAATCCAAGATTGTATTGAGGTTATGCTTTTGCTCTTGATTCTTGGTAGACTGTATGTATGTTTAAAAAATAAGTCTCAAGGTGCTGTTTATAGACTCATGAGTGGCTCTGTGACAGGAGCATCTACTGAGCTGGTAGTATGGCCTCCTGCTAATCACCTGCCAGCCTCCAAGCTGCTCAAGGAGATAAATGACTATTGATACAGTTTTTAAGAAATGAAATTCCATTCTTGTTATTCAGTCTAACTATGTTAATAGTCTCCTATGATGAAACTCAAATGTTGAGTATATTTGTTTCCTGAGCTCCTCATAGATGGAATATATGTTTATATACATAATACTTTTTAAACTACTTCTGATGTTATTATAACAAGGTTGAGCATAATAAAACCAAAGTTACTTTTTAAGATTTGTTTTATGTGTGTTTTTGTCTGTTTTCATCCATTTCTCCATTTCATCGGTTTATCCAGGTATCTTTCTATACATTCACTGCTGTGTCTCTATTGCCCAGATGTGTGCATGGCAGATAGCTGAACTCAATAAATATAAGCCAAGTGAATGAGTGAATGAGTGAATGATACTAAATGGTGGGTTATTTTGTCATTTATGCAGTTGACAGTGATTCTGATCTCACAATCAAAAAGCTACAATTAAGTTAAATAATACATAATATTAGGAATTTTTCTTAATTTATTTTCAATGCTCCTAGTTTTTGAATATACTCTTGCATTTATTTTAAAGTGGTTTTTAAAAAATGTACTAGGAAAGCATTTGTGTCAGTATCTGTAACTGGTTTCTATAAGTCAACCAAATAAACAAACAATGAGTACTTTTTTTGAAGTATTTGCAATGAATAATACCTATTAATGCTATTCTCTTCTTCAGTGTACTTTAACCTGAATGTATATTACTGTTGGTGGCTCAAGGAGTGAGATTTAAGTAACAGATTTTGTTATCATCAAGGAACAGTTATTGTTTATTTACTATTTACAAAGCATAGTGGTGCAAAACCAAAGAAATATAAAATATGACTCCTGTCTTCAAGCAACTTAAGAATATAGTTGGATAAATACAATGTAATGACATATGACAGCCTATTATACAGCATGTAACTGGCATAAACTTTATATTATGAAAACACAGAGCTTGTCCTGATGGAATTTCAGCTGAATGAGTACTTGGACAACTTAACTGTAAAATAAAGACTGCAAAACAAATACACAGGTCCTTAGAGAAACACGTATTACTAAAGATGTGGGACAGGAATAGTTTAAAGTTCTTTTATAAGTTTTAATATTAAGCTAAGAATTTTTAAAAATAAATTTTTCAATTTGACGTTTGTCAGTATTTTAACAAAACATTTTCATATGAAAACTCAAATGGCTTCATAGAAGGTTGGAAAGTTAATTATTTTCTTTTAAAATTTGTATGGAAGATACTTTTCATCTTGGTATCGTAAGAGTCAGTTGAAGACATGTATTAGTACTGAAGCTTAAACAGTCAAGCTGGCCAAACAGCCAAAGGATGAATAGTATTTTTTAGGAAAAGTTCTGTAAACATAGGTTCCTTGTTGGTGGCTTGTTTTCTAATTTTATTACATAGAGCAGTTACAGATTTTTTACCTACCCAATTGTAGTATAATGATTGAACACTGATTGAAGCATCAAGAGATCCCAATTCTAGTCTTGATTCATTTTCCTTCCAACTAGTATCAGACAAGTCCTCCGAGTTCCTTTACTTATCTGATTGTTCATGGAGCTAACACCACATCATCTCTATGGTCCTTTCCAACTCTGTGTTGATGTATTAGGTTCTACTTAAAAAGAAGTTATTCTGAGTAATCTTTGCACAAACTCAACAGTATAATCTTGAGGAAGATCTCAGTTTTGTCTTATTTTTTTTCTTTAAAGCAAATAGGGCTTTTAAAAATCAATTCTCATGTTTTGTGCCATATATATAATTACAAATATAATTATAAGATATATAAAAATATATAATTGTATCCTACTATGATGAAATTACATTTTTCCCTTAAATTATATGTGTTTCTCTGAAACATAGGATTTTACATCACAAATAAAACCGTGTATTGAACTGTTGAAAGGGCTTACTGGACACAAACCAGATTCTCAGGATTCTTTTCAAGATTATACTGCTAGTTAGTGCAATAATTGAATCACCGGTAGTGGAGAATATCTTTACCTACGAAGTCTTGACATATGGCCCAACCTGTTCACTAACTCCTGGGCTCAGGTGATCCTCCCATCTTGGCCTCCAAAAATGCTGGGATTATAGGAGTGAGTTACTGTGTCCAGCCATATCACAATTTTTTGAGGAAAAATAGAATCTTAAAAAAAAAAAAGTGACTAATTTTTTCCAAGATTTAATCTGGTAAAATGTATTTCAGTGACAGTTGAATGTATTAGCAGAAATTCACTTGAAGAGTTCAAGTTTCCTTTTGTATAATGGTATTCTATTGGATGTATGTATGAAGTACTGTTCCAACTACTAATTGTCTAAAATATTTAGTTTGGTGTTGCTCAAAACTAACTCACTGCTATAGTTAGACAGCCATGAGTGGGCCTAAAAGAATCTTCTTTGCGTCCTTGAGCAGCTCAATAGCAGTAGTCTAGCAATTCATATGGTTCCATTTTCAGTTTTGTAATGAAAATGAGTTGCTTAAAAAAAATTTTTTTTTTTAAGTTTTGGAAGCAGCAACGAATGTTTTGCACAAATCAGCCTCATTTTAAATATCTTAATTCCGGTAAATTAAGATTTAGTTTTCCAAGTATTCCATATTGTTGACCAGTATTTTAACAGCTTTCAGATATTTTTGCCATATCTCTTTTTTGTGCATTTCTATCCATCAATTTGCCACTGAAAATTAAAAGTAACCTGTTGCAGCACAGTATTTCATTGAAAAAATTAATTAAAAGTAACTTGGTTATGACATGCCTGCTTCCCATGCCTTGTCTGTATTCTTTGAGTTGGTTTTCAGCCAGCTATTTGGCAAAGCTTACTGAGGGGTTATGACTCAGAATATCTTTGTGACCTCTAAGAAGAATATCCATTTGCTGTAACAGGGATCTCCTACTTACAATTTCTGTCTTTTCTTGAGAAGTTTTAATATCAGGTCATTAAACCATATAAATAGTTACCACTTCTATTTTTGTTTTGAAATGGATTGCCTCCTTACTGCCACCCCCAGTTAGAATATTGGAACAAATAATTAAAACTATGACTTCACAGATTTCAAGGATGCAGAGTGGGGCCCAAGTGAGCCACAACTCCCTGTGCCTTACCTGACTTTCCACTTGAGAATGGTGAAAGTTATAAGCAGTGCTTTGAGATAGACTTCTTTTTACTGACCTTTGAATCATAAGGAGGTGTTCCACTCCATGAAAATGAACTCTGAATGTCTTTATGCTACTCTTGACACTTTGAAAAGAGCTGTATTTAATAGCAAATAGCAGCTATGGTAGAGAATCTGATACATACAAACCACCATACAAAGATAAATCAACAGGGGCTTGAAAAATAAAGCAGGCCTCATAAATTCACAGCCTCTCTTCTCAAATGCTAAGCCTAAAGAAATAAATAGAGGTTCCATAATTATTCTACAAATTGTGTATTCTAAATCTCTTGGGTAATTATCACAACTAAAAATTACATATTACAATAATCACAACCAGCAAATTACCTGAAATTGCTTGCTCAGTGAATATCTTTCAGTAACCAACATTTGTACATAAAATGACTATGCATGAGCACTATTTATAATGGAGCACTTGTTAGTATTGGCTGTGTAAAGACTTCTCTGATTTCTCTAATTTAATTTTCATCAACACTACAGGTTTAAATAGTACCTGTTTCAGTATGTAAGCAAAGGAGTTTCATTCTTAGGATAAAACAGTTAAATTACACTGGTGTAATGGAACACTATATCAAAATATGTATATATGTGTATAAATTCTAAGAAGATACCACTTAATTCATATGTTAATCACTTTGCTAACTTCATTATCATTTTTTCCATTATTAAATGAAAATTAAGTGTCTTCTAAATGTTTTATGGAGTTCAAATTTAGTATAGAATCCACTGATGACTATAAAATGTCTGAGCTGCTTCAGTAGTAGTTGTATCCTGAAGTACAGATTGAAGGTGTGTCTAGATGAAGACATCTTCGTCTTTTAAGTTTCTCCCCCAAAACACAGGGGCAAGTAAATGATTTTCATAGCTAGATGCTTTTAGGATTTGAATATTTTTGTCATATATTCGTGTTAGCTACAGGTCCCTTAGGAATCCTGTGGGACCTTCATTGGTGTGAACATTAGTGTATGAGACTTCCAATCTGATCTTCGGCACCCATGCAACTTTCTCTTATGTTTTTAGTTGGCAGCTCTGGAGAATACTGGTTCCTAAACTCTTTTGGCTCACATATACCTTTAAGAGTCTAATGGTGAACTAGGGATTCTTTTTACCAGGGAGATATACATTAGCATGTGAGCGATTTTGTATAAGGCCAAGGAGGAATTAGTGAGACTAAGAAGCAAACTGAGAACTGTTCCAGCTGGAGAGGACTGAATATACGAAGGGACAATGGTGCCTGCCTGTTTAGGTAACTGCACATCTTGTGTGTGAAAACTGCAGTAAGTAATGAGGCTAGAGGCAGCAGCCAGGTAATGAAGAACAAGAATCTGACATCCAAGGTGCTGCAGATGTCAGTTAGGGTATGAGTTACTCCCTGGGGTATTTCAGATTTATTCATACTAGTGCCTTGCTTATGAGATTTTTCTTGAAGATTATGCAAGAAAAATCATTGTCATTTCTGGTTTAAATCTATCTATCTATCTATCTATCTATATATTTTTTTCATT
The DNA here is from genome assembly GCA_963573385.1 of Cacajao melanocephalus. Lineage (NCBI taxonomy): Eukaryota > Metazoa > Chordata > Mammalia > Primates > Pitheciidae > Cacajao > Cacajao melanocephalus. The sequence continues at coordinate 86,928 of CAUYLG010053826.1, read as the reverse complement.
CATGTATTCGTACAAGGCTGTTCTCAGCCCTTTTAGAATCCAAGCAGCTTCCTCATCTTTCCCCACCATCCTGTGGATCTTTCAGGATTTTTCCAAGGTTACAGCTCAAAGTGTCATGTTGACAGGATGGAGCTTGTCACCATTCTTGAAGCATGTTTTTGAATAAATTCTAATATCCTTAATTCTACTCCAAGGAGTTTTAACACACTTTTTGTCACCGTTGTTGTTAGCAGTAGGATAGCTTAGAATTGCAACTTGTCTATCCCAAAGCAACAACAATAGATTGCAAAGGAATCTTCAAAATGGGTAATGGGCAAGGCCCAGCCTGTTTTCGGAAGTCCCCTAGCTGTTAGCTGTGTACCACAGTGAAGAAGAAAGTGAAGAAGACCATTTCATGTAAATGAATGCAGTGATGTGGGTAAGCACATCAAAGGTCTTTGTAAAATGAAAATTAAAATTGTTCAGAACTGTCTTAATGCTTAATGCTTACTTAAAAGTCTAAATGACTAATTTGACTAGCCATTTGTTAGAGGATTACTCATTTTAACCTTTGAGTTCATTATACTTTAAGTAGCTAAACACATTTTAATCTGTAATACATTAAAATATTAAAAATATGATATGCTTTCTCATTAAAAATGAGATCTTTTACCACTTTTATAAGTAGGGTATTTAATATAGTGATTAAGTATCATTTTAGTTTCCTATACCTAGGTTTTGTAAGCTATTAAAGTTATAGACCATTTATCTGTTAGTAATGGCTGCTACTTTTTATGCTATTTTTCTGAGTGTTTTAAAGGTTATTTTTATTAATGAGCCAATATTTCAGCCCCAAATAAGGGTAAATCTTCACTAAAAAATTTGGCTTTCAGCCTGCTCATCTCACAAGTGATTAAGAAAAAAACAATTGTGGGAGTTTATTAGTCAGGTATTTAAGAAATCCGTTTTAAATCTCTTCCTGAGATTTTTTTCAAAGCATGCTAAGATAGCCTTTTCTCACTTTCTCCCTCTTACTTTCACATGATATATAAGCCAAATGATTCAATTTTTTTCTGACAAAGGGTGCATTGTACTGTCATAGTTTGTTTTCGTGTACATTAACTAAACTTAATCTGTGTAGCAGTTTGGCAAAACCCAAATTATATGTATGTCTTTACACTTTGTTTCTTCTTCCTTCCTGTGTAATTTACTATAATTGTATTTTCCCCGTAAGTCAGATCGTATTAGGAACTTCATTCCATAATTATCGGTAGGTGTCCTTGGAATATTGCTTGGCTTACAGGAAGGAGGTGGGGGGGGGTATTATGTCTATTTTGTTTTCCTAGAAATTTTTATGTAATTTTAGATTATTGTCAACAACCTGCTTGTAACCAGACAAAAACTTTCCATTTAAATAATTCTAAAGCGAGTTCTGTCAAACACGTGAGTGTCAATCGTGGTGATACATCAGAATCATCTGGCGAGCTCTTAAAGCAACACCAGTGCTTTGGTACCTCTAAGGCGTTGGGATGGGCCTTGGTAATGGTAGGCTCTACAAATTCCTCAGATGATTCTGATATGCAGCCTACCTTGGAATTCATTGTGTGTTAGAAGGAACTAGAAAGCATCCTCCTACTCGGTGTTTTCATCCTTGGCTCACATTGGAATCATCTGGGAAACTGAACCCTCTAACAGCCATGTCTTTCCCCAGAAGTTCTATTAATTTTCTGGGATAATGGTCTGTACATGGGGATTTAGTAAAATAGCCTGGTGATTGTAACATGCAGATACGTTTGAAAACCACTGACCACCACTTCTGTTTTTCAGATGAGGAATTTGAGGACCAAACCAAAGAGATTAAGTGACTTGTCCAAGACCCACAGAACCAGAACCTGAATTCAGATCTTCACACTTGTTATCAAATGTTTTACCAGGACATCACATAGTTCTTAGAGTATGTAGGTTTTGGTATTTCAGATTGTACTTTTAAGATGATGTCTCTGGCTGCTTAGTCTAAAAAATAAGAAATTTTTCAATTTTAGTACTGGAAATATGAAAGGGCATGGCTAAGAGCCAGACATTACCTTAGTTATGACATAAGAAACATTAGGAGCTGAGAATTAGAAACACTCATGTATCCTATAACTTGTCCACATTTTCTGGAAGCAAATCAGGCAAATAAATAACCCAACTGAAATTTTCTTAGGTTAGGTTAACTCCATGTCACTATTTCTGTAGCAGGAATTATATAAATGCCTGTGTTTATAACGTGGGTTATTCTCTAGGAGAATGTTTAAAAACATTTTTGTTCTTTTCCAGGGCATAAGGTAAATATTCATTGTAGAAATTTTGCAAATATATGAGTATAGACAAAAAAATCACTTGTATATAATCTTACCATCCAGGGATAACATAACACAAATGCTATGTTTTGAATAAAATGTTGAAATGCCTTTTTAATGCTTGTTATGAGGGTGTTTTTCAGTTGTGCATAGAATAGTCTTTATATGAAAGGCACCGAAACACACTTCATGATGCAACTGTTGCTTCATCTGTTTAACAAATGGTACTAATTATGCCCATTTATGTAGCTAATAAAAATGTAAAGATAGCCGAAAGGTAGCTTTTCCATGCTCAAATGTTCTCTTACATAACGTCTACCCGAAATATCCTTGTTTGTTTTTTCCCGTGCTTTGTTTTGCTAATTTGCTTTTTTATTTTGATAATACCCTCTCAATGCTTTTACTTTTTTCTTCATTTTCTTAACTGCAGGGATTTCTTTCTTTTTTGACTCTTTATCATTTATCATGTGTTTCTTTCTCTCACTGCTATTCATTATTTTCCCATTTCCATTTTTATTATTCTGGTCATTTTTATACATTTCATTTTTCCATCTAGATACTTTGTTAGATCTTGATGGTTTCGCAACTAATTATCATCCTTGAGATGTCTTAACTTTTATCAGTATTGATATTTCTTTTAAGAGAAACAAGACCTTTCGCTGTTCTGGAGTCCAACTTAATCTATCAGCCTTTGTGTTTCTCTGTGATGCCCCAGCATCCAGAACAACATAATGCCTGACCCTCCTGTCTCACACACTTATAAGGCAGGCAGTTAGGAGATTTTGACATCTAGGCTGCAGCTTTTCATTGAAACTCTTGCAGAAAATCTTGTGTTTGCATAAATGCATGCCACTCAAAATAAGCAGCAAAAGGGGAAAAAGAAGAGTAGCTTTTGGGTTTTAAAAGAGGAAGTTTACTTCCCCCACCTCTAATCTCAATCTTTAACATCTGGTTCTGACCAAAGATGGGGAGGAAAAACAGACTTAAATCTCCATTCATCCTGTCTCACCACCAAACAGTTTGATCTCTGATAGCATTTCTATTTTTATTGTGGTCTATATGGTCAGATGTTTTGTTAATGATTTGTAAGGGAAGATAATGCCTTATGTTTCTCTAAGTGGTTATAATGTAACATGCCAACATTTCAAATCTCTAGATAGGGTTAGATTTAATCATTATTTAATGAAACTTTGAAGGAAATAAGTTATGGCTGGACCTCATGTGTTTCTGTCTTATTTCAGAGAGAAAACAAAAAGCAGAAACCTTTAATTAATCTACTAATGGTGTTTAATTTATTTTCAAATTTTAATTTATTTCAACATTTGAATAAGTAATAAATTCTAATAGGCAGAATTAAAACAGTCCTGTGAATTACCTGTGTTTTTTGAAAACTCCACTTTAGAAAAATAATTAACTAGGACATTACATCTCTTTGTTCAATATAATTTTAAAGAATTGTTGAAAAGTAGATATGTTTTGCCATTTGCTGAGAATATTCTGTGTGTTAGTTTGTTTCTTACAAAAACTAAATGTGTTCCTACTTCTGATAATGTGTGTCAATTTAAAATTTGGAATGGCCAAGATAAGTTGCTCTGGATCTGTTCTTCATATGGCTCCGAGCGTGGCTCAGTGACTGACCCTTGCAGTGCCTCTACCGTTGTAATGGGTAAAACCAGGGGAAACTGCCTTGCTCTTGAGCTTGAATAGGTTAATCAAAATAATAGAGCTTCCACTTTCCATTATTCTCCTTTCTAATTTGTTTGACAGAATAAGAGGATGCCCATGGAACACAAATTTATACCCATGAAAAGCAAATTTCCCTGATGTCTGAATCAAATGACAAATTTGAATTAAATTACAAACTTAAATCAAGTCTAATTTTACTTACATTGTTGTACATGCCATCAGAAATTCAAAAGCATTTTACTGGAAAACTAAATATTTATTGTATAAACTTGGTATTTTATATAAATTTATTATATAAACTTGGTAGTTAGATTTTTCTTTCTCTCTCTCTCTCTCTCTCTCTCTCTCTCTCAACTTTAATTTTAGGTTCAGGAGTAAATATGTAGGTTTGTTATACAGGTAAACTGCATGTCATGGGGATTTGGTGTACAGATTATTTCATAACCCAGGTAATAAGCATAGTTCCTCACAGGTAGTTTTTTGATCCTCTTCCCTCCTTTTAGCTTTTACCCTCAAGTAGCCCCTGGTGTCTCTTGTTCCCCTCTTTCTGTCCATGTGTTCTTGTTGTTTAGTTCTCACTAAGACACATGAACCTACTGAGAGCTAAATGACAAGAGGATATGTGGTATTTGGTTTTCTGCTCCTGCATTAGTTTGCTTCAGATAATGGCCTCCAGCTGCATCCATGTTGCTGCAAAGAATATGACCTCATTCTTTTTTATGGCTATGTAGTATTCCATGGTGTATATGTACCACATTTTCTTCATCCAGTCTACCATTGATGGACATTTAGGGTGATTCCATGTCCCATGTCTTTGCTGTTGTGAATAATGCTGCGGTAAACGTATACGTTCATGTGTCTTTATTGTAGGATGATTTATATTCCTTTCTGTATATATACAATACTAGAATTGCTGGGTGGAATGGTAATTCTGTTTTAATTTCTTTGAGGAATCAACACTGCTTTCACAATGGCTGAACTAATTTACACTTCTACCAGCAGTGTATAAGTATTCCCTTTTCTTTGCAGCCTTGCCAGCACCTGTTATTTTTTTACTTTTTAATAATAGCCATCAGAGTGGTGTGAGATGGCTCTCATTGTGGTTTTGATTTGAATTTCTCTAATGATTGGTGATGAACATTTTTTCATATGCTCGTTGGCTGCATATATGTCTTCTTTTGAAAAGTGTTTGTTCATGTCCTTTGCCCAGTTTTTAATGGGGTTATTTTTTGCTTGTAAATTTAAGTTTCTTTTAGTTTCTGGATATTAGGCTTTTGCCAGATATGTAGTTTGCAAACATATTCTCCCATTCTGTAGGTTGTCTGTTTAAATCTGTTGACAGTTTCTTTTGCTGTGCAGAACCTCTTTAATTAGGTCTCATTTGTCAATTTTTATTTTTGTTGCAATTGCTTTTGGCATCTTCTTTACTAAATCTTTGCTAGATCTTATGTCCAGAATGGTATTTCCTAGCTTATCATCCACACGTTTATAGTTTTGGGTCTTACATTTAAGACTTTAATCCTCATGAGTTGATTTTTATGTATGGTGTAAGAGAAAGGGTCCAGTTTCTGTCTTCTCTATGCTAGCCAGTTTGCCCAGCACCCATTTATTGAATGGGAATTTATTTCTCCATTGCTCATTTTTGTCAACTTTGTCAAAGATCAGATGATCATAGGTGTGAGGTACTTTTTCTGGGCTCTGTATTCTGTTCCATTGGCCATTGTATCTATTTTTGTACCAGTACCGTGCTGTTTTGGTTACTGTAGCTCTGTATTATAGTTTGAATTTGGGTATTGTGATGCTTCCAGCTTTGCTCTTTTTGCTTAGGATAACTGTGACTACTTGGGCTCTTTTTTGGTTCCATATGAATTTTAAAATGTTTTTTTTTTTTTCCTAAATCTCTGAAGAATGTTGTTGGAAGGAACACAAATTTTAAAAAATCATAGTATTATGGTATTCACCATACAACTTGAAAAAAAACATAAGCCAACTTTCTAATATTATCCTCATTTACTGGACTTTGGCTATTTCACATTGAGCTTTTGGCAGCAAATTTTGACAAAGTAAAGGTTCCTCTCCTGAGGTCATGAGCTTGTGTTTCAAGGAGTCAGTGTTAAGAAGGATGCAGAAGTCTCTTTCTTCTTTATCCAGAGAATAAGGGCGAAATAAATCCATTTTATACACACATACTCAACATATATCTATCCACATATTTATGTCCATTAATATGTAGTATATCCACATGTCTATCTAAATATCTGTTTCTTAGATAAATGAAATTATATGATGTATACTTGTGTGTTTGGTTTCTTTCGATCAACGTTATATTTGTGAGATTCATCCTTATTGTTGCATATTGTTGCACTTTGTTAATTTTCTCTGCTGTTTAGTATTCTAGTTTGTGAGTGGTTACTTATTGATCTGCTATTGATGGACATTGAATAATAGCAACATTATTCAAAACAAGGTTCTGTGCATGTCTTTTGGTGCATATATGCATGCATTTCTTAAGGATATATGGAGTAAGATTGCTGGGTTGGCGGGTATGTATGTGCTCTATTTTGATAGAATATATGTATATATTTTTAAATCTAGTTTTATATATTTATGTGGTATCTGTTATTAACATTTTTAGTCATTTAATAATGAGTTATGGCTTGTTAATTGGTTAGCTCACAAGAAAGTCTTGCCTACTTCTATTGGGGGTAATATGATAAGGTATGCATAGTTTCAGTGGAACTTGTAGTTCAAAGACTCAATTCTAGCCCCTAGTTGGTTTGTGACATTGGGTCTGTCACAGTCTTTAGGTTTGCAGTTTCACCTTTATAAATGAGATAGAAATTAATAAATGATCTCTGAGGGGACTTCCATCTCTACAATTCTGTTTATTTCAAAATATCCCAAAAGAGTGTTACAGAAGTATGCTTTTGAAAAATATGCTTCTGACTTTGGGGAAACAGACTGCCCTGTAAGGTTAATGTTAGATTATATCATTTTTACAGTAATTAAGTAGTGTTAGGTTATGCAAAAATCTATTTGGATTTGTCAGTAGCAAGCCTGACTTTTAGTAATAGGCTAGTTTACATAAGACAAATATTAAAATAATAATTTTTTTCTTTACATAGTAACAGTTGTCAAGAAATTTAACATAAAATATTCATAATTAAATTAAAGCGCTAAAATTTTGCAATTAAGTAATTTGACGACCTGGAATTTTATGCCCAAGGAAATCTTTGTATTTTGTGTTACATTTTCAGTTGAGTCCATTGAGTCAAACTGGCACCATCAGTCTTATTTTAATGTTGCCTGGGTATATTTTAATAATTCACTCTTTTTCTCATGGCCTTTTCCCATATTTAAAGTATATTTGCAAGTTATTTTCAGAGTTGGAAAATAATGAGCTAATATTTTCATACTTTATATTCATAGATGAATAATTATTAACAGGCCATATTTATTTTTGCAAGAAGCTTCTTTGTCACTTTTTGTTGCATTTCTTTTTCAAAGTTTGTACTATATATTGAGTTCGGTTCTTCACCTATAATTAGAGGCATGTGGAGGTACTGCAAGGTGGAACAGCTATACCTTGGATTTTCCTGAGAGTTGCTCCTGATGAGTTCCATTGCATCCGTGACCTGGAACTGGAACTTATAATAGGTGTTTTAATGAATCTTTCATGATACTCAGTATATTCAATTTAAATGGATATTTTTTTCCTGGGATTTTTTTCCTTGTTCTTCTTGTGTGAAAATATTATTTAATGACAAGTAAATAATAGATTTTTCTGTTAATGGTGTTATTGGGTGAAATAAATAGGAGTCCTATGTCACTCTCCTCCCCTTTCTTTCTTTTTTTTTTTTTTGTTAAACATTTCAGTGTCTTTTAAATAAAAGCCTCTGGGAACTGGCAGTTTATGGAACACCTTCCTTCATCAGTTGTTTATGAAAAGACTTGCTTCTCTGCATCACAGTTTTTCAGAGCCCCTTAGTTTATTTTACCCTTGGCTTATTACTCCAGGGCCAACTTCCCAGAGAGTGCTGGGCATGCTTGTGTGCTCCTTTCACTTTTCTTCTCTTAGGTACCAGAATGTAGTGGCATTTCCCTTAGGATTCTTCAGCTGCTCCTTTCACACCATGCTCGGACCTTGTTTTATGATGCTGCATTCAACACCCCACCACAGGCTGTGCCAAGATCTTTCTTCTTTGATTAGAAGTTCTCATAACAAAATAAGTTAGCAGTGCTGGACTGACATTTTCCAAGGATATTTATGCTGGTGGAAGCAATCAAGGAGGTCCTGATTGCTCTTTAATTGTTAAGTTACAAGGAGATACATAACAGTAGGAAAAATCAGTTCCAGGGGAGAAAGCATCTTAGTGGTGCATTTGGAGAAAATACTGTTTTATTTCTTTACTGGTTGGTCTTATCTTTTTAAATTTTTTCCTCCTTTCCTGATCTTAAGGCTAGAAGAAGACATGGCAGGTGGATTGTTTCTATTTAGGAATCTCAAAGCTTAATGGTGATTGATGGAGATTATTAAGGGAAGAACTAATTTGCTCCTTTCTCAAACTAGGCATAGGTGAGCCACACTTAGACTGAACTTGTGATGTGCGTGGTCGTCTTCCATTTCTTGTACTGGGAGGGAGCAAGGAAAAAGCAGCCCTCTTTCTGACCTTTGGCAGTCTGTTGACTCATCAGAAGAATTTAATTTTTCTCCCAGGATAGAAATGTGGGGGTGATATGGGGTGTGGTGATGAGGGAATTATCAATCTGATGCTGATGTTGATATTTACAAATGTGAAAAGTACACGCTGTCCCAGGACTGGGCTGTCAAAGACAAGGGGATGAGTACTTTAGGGTTATTGAGCAAGAGGGATGACAAATGAAAGTCCCATAAGTAGTTGCCCTTGAGGTCTGACCTGAAAGAGAAGTTAACTCACTCTAAAACAATGATGCTCCAGCCCAGTAGTGACGTTAGCAGCCTCTCCACTTGGGAGGGACTGGCTGATGGATATGTGGTTTGGGACAACAGAGAGGAATCTTTCACAAATCTTTAAATAAGTACGTAAATCCTGAAGGTGCTTTAGATGTAGTTTTACCTAGAGGCAGAGCAATGAAAAATAAAGGATCTTTGAGGTTCCTGCTAAATGAGTGCTTTCAGACATTAAACATACATAAGAATCACCTGGGGACCTTATTAAAGTGCATATTCTGAGTCAGCAGTTCTGGTGGGACCTGAGATTCTGCATTGTTAACAAGCTCGGAGGTACTTCCTATGGTGCTGGTCTAAGGTCCAAATTTTGAGTGTCTTTGTTAGACACTTATTTAAAGAAGATTCACTGCTCCATGTATTTAGTTTTCCTTCTTTACACATAAATATGAACATGCATAAACAATGAAGAAGATGCTGTATTATTCCTTGTGGCATATATAAAATAACTCTATTATGGAATGAACAGTGATAAAAAAAAGATATTAATAAAATCTAAATTAAACTCACCAACTCACATACTGGAAATACATCCTGATCAGAAACCAAATGCTAGGCCACACATTGCTATTTAAAGACATCCCCATGTGATACCGGATTCATGTGTGTGTGACACCAGATGTCTGGAAAACAGATTTTTATGACAGATTTTGACACAGGAAATATATCCAGCTCCATAAAACTTAATGCAAAAATGTAATGCTTAACTTCAGTCCATTTTTAAAAAACAGATTTCAGTGTAGTCCATAAAATCATGTGGGGTTTATTCTTGAGAGCTTCAAGGAGTCTATCAAGAGATTGACCTAAGAGAATGTCAGTGGCCAGCATAGTATTTGATTGGTTATTGATAATATGTGTTTTGAGTTTGCCAAGTATTCTATTTTAGATCATGAATAAAGGATATATTTCTTTATTACACTAAATATTTGTCTGATGAATCATTTCTGGAAGTGAGGGAATTACTGTGGTATTTTGAAAGGGAAACATATCTTTTCAGTAGTACATCAGCAATGTGATTTCTGAGTGTGTTTCAAATGCTTAATACACCAGGGGCCGAGAATCTGCCAAAGTAGAACATCTGCTTCTAAGACATAGGCTTCTGGTGCATTCTTCTCTGTGCACTATTGTTTTCTTTTGCTTGTTTTCTCAATTTGTTAAATCTAGATTCTATTTCATCAAGAACACAGGGAAGAAATGCTCAAAACTCACTTAGTATCTTACAACAGAGAAGTCTTCAACAGATCTTTCAAATTTGGATAAAATCTAAGAATTCCTCATTATTAAAGTATGCCTGGTGATACATATTACTGAAAGTGGTTTTCTGTTTTGAACTCCTTACCCATGCAGTTCTCCCTGGTGGAAGCATGGTTGCACATGCAGACCTCTGAATTCCTGAGCAGCATGGGTAGAAGCGGTCCTGTGCTGATGAAATGGGCAGCAGCGTCCGTGAGGAGGATGAGGATGGGGAGCTACTGTCATATCTGTGATGTGTTCTTGCTACTGTTATCAACCTCTTTCCTGAATACACAGCACTTCTGACCCTGCAGTCTGTCGTATTGCCAGACTGATCTACATGTGTATGCCTTCATCTGCCAGGCTTGTTGCCTGGCATGATCTTCTGCATTTGCTCTACTTCTCTTAACAGAGTTGAACACCTCTCTTTAGTTCCTGTGTTTTTGAAGCACCTTGAATGACCTTAGTTGTACAGTTTGTGTATGTAATTTTGTGTTTTTATATCTAAGTAACCACTAGACCGTCGGCTGCCAGACAGCAAGGACTGAACTGGTCTTTATCTTATATTTCTATTTTACCTAATGTAGTCGCCGATTTTAGCAGGTCCTCAAAAAAGGTTCATTGAGTGAATAAATTTTATTAAAGTTGATGGAACTCTATATATGTTGATTATAATTTTCACGCATATAAACTCAATCTGAAAGCAGGGAGAACTGATATTTGTGTAAGTTGGCTATCCTTTTAGACAAAGCAGCAGCAAGCTGTGACGTGAGTAAAATGTGTGAGAAAATGAAAAGATTTTCTAGTGCTGTTTTACAGCCTGATCTTTGAGGATTATTTGTAGCACTTTTTCCTCTATTTTAATATTTAATTCCTTAAGAAATAATTAAGCAAGGAATCAGTTTTTTTAAAACATGAATACACAATCTTCCCATCATTGCATTAACAGAAATATTAAAATTTGGTTTTTAAATGATTTTCTTATTTGTATTATGTCAAAATGATCAGTATCTTCAGGAGAGGAATAACAGTTGATTCCGGTGTTTACCGTGTAAATTAAGTCCTGCAAGTCTTGGGTATAGCAGTGCATCTATTGAATAACCATTTTACTAATAGCATTTACATGGGTAGACAGGTATAGCGATCTGTTAAGCAATATTTTTAAATGTCTTATTTAAAATATTGTAATGATAGTTTAGATATAGCTGGAAGCCGAAAGAATTATGCTAAAGTATCTTTAGTGTGGATAAGTAAGGGATTATTAATAGTGCTTGACTTTTAAACAGACACCCCATTGAATAGAACTAGACAAGCCAACATCCAGGATGATTTCTTATCTAGACATATATTAAATCTAATTATGTTAAATTGTCTTCGGAAGACACATAATTTAAATGGCAGCCTAATTAAAAGACACTGCTGTGAAGTCTATAAACATTCTATGTCTTTGCTTACATTTTACTACATACAATGTCGTGTTTCTCTACCTTTGAGAACTTAAAACTTGTAGAAATTGAGTCTGTTGTTTTGTCAGTAGAAATCAGTGGATTAGCTTAATGGTATTTTCACAGTTCAGTTCATTGTGTGGTTATCTAAGTAAATATGTTTGGGGAATTAATTGCAGTAAATTCTTCTGATTCAAATCTGGATAGGCTGCTTTCCGAATAGGATAGTACAGATTTCTTCCAGAAACCTCTCTTAGTTGGTTTGTCTTTGTATCAAAGGACATATAGAACATGTAAAATTTTTAATTTCAAATGTAAAAATTACTTTGTTTAATAAGAATAAAATTGTTAAATAAGATGTTTCTATTCTCAAAGAAAAAAGCCATATCCTTTCAAGTTCTAGTATTGAGTATGGTGATAATAATAGTAGATTAGGAGCTCTAATAGTGCTACTGCCGTGTAGAAAACCACCCCTAAACTTCGTGGCATGATTTAACAGCAGTTATTATTTGTCATGGTTTTGTGGGTTTATCGAATGTTTCTTCTGCTTCGTATAATGTTGGTTGGGATGCTAGTTCAGCTAGAAGGTCCAGTGGCTTTACTTACATGCCTAGCATTTGGTACTTGCAGCTGGGAGCACACTTGGGTCTTTCTGCATAATTACTTGGGTTTCCTCACAACATGGCAGCTAAATGCAAGAGCATTTTTAAAGAGGCAGAGACAGAAACTGCCAATCTTGTAATGCTTGCCTCAAAATTTATGTAGCATCATTTCTACCACATTCTATTGAGTAAAGCAAGTCACAGGCTGTATCAGAAAATGGAGAGTGAAGTAGACTCTTCTATGTTGGAAAGAGTGGCAAAGATTTTCTGGCCTTTTTTAATTCTTTACAAATTGAGCTAAGTACTCAATCCTTTACAAAATTAGCTAAGTACGTTTACAGTGTATGTTTTAGACATCAGTAAACTAAGACTTAAAGATGTTAAATCAGTGTCCAAGGTCATCTAGTTACCAAGTGGTTAAAGCTTTAGAGCAAGCTTATCCAACCTCTGGCCTGTGGGCCGCATGTGGCCCCATACAGCTTTGAATGTGGCCCAACACAAATTTGTAAACTTCCTTAAAACATTATGAGATTTTTTTGTGACTTTTTGTTAAAGCTCATCAGCTATTGTTAGTGTTTGTGTATATTATGTGTGGCTCAAGACAATTCTTCTTCTTCCAGTGTGGCCCAGGGAAGCCAAAAGATTGGACACTCCTACTTTTTTTTTTTTTTTCCACTTTAGAGCTGGAGCTTTTTACCATTGTAATATATTACCTTTAATGGTACAGGCAGATAAATTTGTCCTTCTACTCCAAAGCCAGTATCTGAGGATAGTTTTATCTATGTGGTGGGGATTATTCTGTTTGCAGTTAGACTGAGATTATAAAGGTATTTGGATCACACTATTGAGGGGCCATCATGTGGTGAAAGTAGCCGTCTCTTCAAATTAGGACATTTCTGAGTTATTGGGTGAGATGAAAGGTATAATTTTTAAGTCTAATGTTATCCCGTGTCTATTACAAACGTTAGCACATTGCTTCTCCAAGAGCAAATAAATAAGTCAGCTTCTTAAACCATAAGTTTCCCAGTGGGCATATTCCATTCTACTTCAGTTTATAGTTTTCATATGGTTTCAGTATTCTAGTGTTTACTATTCATTAACATGAAACACAGATTTTAAGTTGCCCTTTTAAAAATTATGTTTGCTGCTTTGTGGTTTTCTTTGTTTTGAGGGCCAGTGTTATTCATGGAGTTTTCATTGTTGAAAAAAAGAAAAAAAAGTGTCACTCATGCCTGTGATAGTAAAGAACAAAATAAAAGTCAAGGCTTTCAAATATACTAATTGAAAGTTTTTATACTTACTATAATTTCAGTTTTCTATGTTAGATTCTTGGCATACTGCTTTCAGGATGTTTCTTCAGTCTAAGAGGCATATTGAGGAAAGTCTGTAAGTTGAAAACATTATATAGCCTGTTGTACTTTCATCTTAGCTGTAAGTTGTGAAATGGATTCACAATTTTTGCTTAAAGCATATCGACATTTTAGTGCCAGAGTTACCGAATCTCCTGCTGATCAGAATAAAAGTGGTAGATAGCCCCATAGAATGTTATGGGAGCAAAGAACTTATGTATCACAACCCCCTGGTTTTATAGAAGCAGCTTTGGATAAGAGAAGCTTTCACTCCTGTTCATATCATGGAATAGTGTGAAGGGCAGAGTTGTGTCTAGAAACCTGGTCTATCAGCACTGTGTTTTCTTCCACTGTATCCTAGTATTTCCTTAATAAGCCGTGTTATTAGAAATGTAAACCAGGCCAGGCATGGTGGCTCACGCCTGTAGTCCCAGCACTTTGGGAGGCCGAGGCAGGGGGATCACGAAGTCAAGAGATGGAGACCATCCTGGCCAACGTGGTGAAACCCCGTCTCTACTAAAAAATACAAAAACTAGCTGGGCGTGGTGGTGCACACCTGTAGTCCCAGCTACTCGGGAGGCTGAGGCAGGAGAATTGCTTGAACCCAGGAGGTGGAGATTGCAGTGAGCCAAGGTCGCGCCACTGCACTCCAGCCTGGCGCCTGGCGACAGAGCAAGACTCTGTGTGGGAAAAAAAAAAAAAAGTAAAGTATCCAAGAAGGCCCTATCCAAACCAGTAAGTCGCAGAACAAGTTAAATCCAGCTTAACTTTTACATTTATGAAAATCTTAGACTTTAAAAAAAATGCATATATATATATGCAAATATGTATATTGTCATTGTATTCAGAAAGTTTTTTATAGTGGTCCAGGGAAATTGTACTGCTGAGAGCTAGTACACTATTGCAGCCGTGTTTTTCTATGATTACTGTACCTTCTTATTTTTCATTTTGAAAGAAAAACACTACCTGGCATAGTCTCAATGCTTTAAAAAGACAGCATTTTTCTGTGAGGCCATTGACATTTAAATTAGTGTTCTTCTGTTGAACTGTTATGCATATTAAGGCATATCATATATCCAATAAATGGAAGAAAAAATGTAGTTAATTGAGTCATCTGGTTGTGTGTGGCTATGCACATTTCTTTCATAATGTTATATGATGAAGAATACATATGATGTGCTAATTTATCTGTATAACTATTCTGAGGTTTCTTGCTCCTAAGAATAATTTAATTTTGGTTGCATTTTTAAGGAGACTCTTATAAAGCAAGGAGATAAAGTCAACCAACTAGATTTAGGGATCCAGACCTCTCATTCTGTTGAAACCATTTTTAGACTGTGGAGTTAAGTGTTTGAGCTTTGTGTTGTCTGGTTTTTATTTTAAAGATATGAAATTAGATTTAAGAGGCTTTTCTTTTGGGGAAGGATGTGGAAAAAATACTGGTGTGCCATTTGTGAATGTCCTATGGGGGAAAGACTAACACTTTGTAGAAAATTGGGAATCAGTGATCATGCAAGTGGTTTGGGGTGAGTGCCCCAGAGATGCCTTCTCTGTTTGAAAACTGACACAGCCTGGTTGCCAGTGGGGCCCTTCAGAGGATGGGAGACACTGCACTGAGCCTGGAAATGTATTTATTCTCTTTCCAGTAGGCACATCTCAGGGTCACCAGGGAACATCAATATAATGCCTTTTTAATCACATTTTTGTTTCTTACTGAAAATAGAGCAATTTAAAGAAAAGAAAGAGAAACTATAATAATTCTACTAACCAGAGGTTACTATGGATAATGCCTTTTTGTGTATATCTTGTATTTGTTTTCCTATTTACACATCATCTATAATGTGCTATTTAGCCTTTTAATAGAACTAAGATTGTACTGGGCATGCT
Organism: Cacajao melanocephalus; assembly: GCA_963573385.1. Taxonomy (NCBI): domain Eukaryota; kingdom Metazoa; phylum Chordata; class Mammalia; order Primates; family Pitheciidae; genus Cacajao; species Cacajao melanocephalus. The sequence goes on along the minus strand of CAUYLG010053826.1, from coordinate 71,418 downwards.
ATTGATTATCCTGCTTTTTTCACTCTACACTTTCATTTTAACCCCTCTCCCCACTGCATCCCCCATCCTCTCACAGTGTTGTGTGTGAGAATAGATTTCCAGACTCACTGCAATGTCTTCCATCCTCTGAATGGCCCCATTGGCAACCAGGCTGTGTCGGCTTTCAAACAGGGAAGGCATCTCTGGGCCACTCATCCCAACCGTTTGCATGATCACCGGTTCCCAATTTTCTATGAGGTATCTATATCAGATCATGCCTAAAAGGACTGGGAATTGCTTGGCAAATTTGTGCTTTTATTTATTTTTATGTTTGCACCTATTGAATAAAGACAATTTTAATCCTGGGGAAGAGGTAGAAAAAAAAATCTAATGATTTTAATTTTCTTCTGTTAGTATTGCACAATGTAAGCACCAGAGAGATGACCTTTTTTTCCCTTGTGGTTTATTTGTATTTTACGTGTCCTATTCCAAAAGAGCGGTATTGAAGTGAGACAAAGGTATCAATAAGGAAAATTTCCAGAGCCAGAAGAAGGAAGGAACTGTCAGGGATCAGTTAGTGTGATGGGAAACTATGTTGTGCTTCCTCAGAAAGTATGACAGATACATTACATTTACTTCAGTTTCTGGAAACTGCGCATGAGGGGTATAGCATTAATTTCCTTTGTCTTGTTGGTGTTCCATTTTATTCATGAAAGAAAAAAAATGAGAGAAAATAAAAGGCCTCAGAACTCACAGAGTAAAGATGTTTTTCTAATTCAAAGTCAAACTCCAGAGTTTTAATTCTCTATTAAAGTGGGTTTGGGTTAAAAATTCTTTTCTACAAACTAATTGTATAGGCTACTCCTATCTGTCTGTTCATTAGCACTGTTTTGGGGTCAGGAAATTCTTCCTTATTTATAGTTTTAAAACATATTTTTCATAATCTTTGAAATTAACAAACTTTTATTGGCCATCTATTTTAAGACATTGTTACAGGTTTACCACTTTTTCTTCTCTAACAAAGACATGTGCTCTGATAGAGCTGAAACACAGTATCTATTTAAAATAACCATGGTGCCCTTCAGGGAAACCTCTGTGCCGTAGCAGATAAAGTGTCATAGCATGTCACATATGGGAAAGGGTAGGGAAAAGATTCCGTGGAATTATTTTGATATAAATCTGGTGCATTTGAGAATTCAACAGGCTGAGGCATAGAAACATTGCATCAGACTGGGGTGTAGGAATGGCTTAACTCAAGGCAAGCAGACCATTTGGATAGCTTGGGGAGAAAACAGAAGCAGTGTGAGAAGTGATGGAAAGGACAGTAGAAATACTTGAAGAAAATATTATTTCCCAGAATTTCTAACTGTATTCTGTTAAGTAAAAACAAAAGCCATCCTTGATTTGTCAAAATTGATAAAAATGACATAACAAGTAGAAGTAAGAATTTGCCTGCTAGGTTTGGGGTAGAAGTTGGAAAACTGACCAATTATATCTTGTTGATTCATGTATTTAAAATTAAGGTGGATGATCAGAAGCAATGAATATGGGTTAATTGACTCTATTCAGATTGCTACTTCCCTGTTTATGATAGACTTACTGGGAATAGCAAGTAATACAAAGTTAATCTAGATTTGTTTTAAAAATGTGTTACTACTGTTGTTTCAAGGTCAAGTTTATTTTGCTTGTTGATGAAACTGGTTTTTTATCACATAACTTTAGGTCATGAAAGTACAGTTTGAATTTCCAATGTTTCTTTTTCTTTTGAAAAATAAAGAAAAAGTTCTGCTATGTTCTGGTTGCTTTTATATGAATCTCATAGCAATCATGGCTTTCCATTTAGTTTACAGAACTTTCATTGTATTTTATCATAAAGGAATGAAAGAATGGATTTTTTTTCTTTTTTGTCTCAAATAGTAGACTGGTATACATTTTAAATGTTTATTTTTACAAAAGGGTACTTGTTATAGATTAGGTTTCATCAAAAGAAGTTCAGTACTAAAGACGAAGGAATTTTCTTTGTTGAAGTAGATATTGTTAAGCTTTTAAACCAAATGAAAGTATGAGTGATCATATTATACTGTAGTAGGTTTTTGTAATAAATTTTCCAGATAAAACCATTTGTTGAAATCATCAAAGAGATGTTAATCCTACTTTAGCATTGATGCAACGTTAAAATAACTGACAATAAAAAAATTATCTGGGAAGCTTTATTGAATATACTGAGATAAGGTTTATTGTAGTCCTTCTTTTCATGCATACTGCTGTTATAATTCTAGGAGTTTTCAAAATCCACGGGAATGACCTCATTCAACCCTCAAGCTGTTTAATTCCTGGCCTAATTCACCTTCACTCTGCTGTAGCTACCAGTTACAGGACCAGCTGCATTTTGGCCAGAACTGTATCACCCTGGAAAATTTAAACACACTCTATCTCTTCTGATTGCCATCTCTTTCGGGTTCCATCTCAGCTTTATTCCCACTGCATTGTTCTTTAACTGTGAAGATCTCTAAGCCCCTTAAATTCATTGGGAATAGGATTCTGTCATCTTCATCTTTGTAATATCAGTGCCTAGACCAAGCCTGGTATGTAATAGGCACTCAAAGATTTAAAGAATAAATGACTAAATCAAATACTTGCCCATTGTTTGCTGTTTCTGAATTGTAAGAGGGCTTCATGATAATTGATGATCTTAATAATGTGAGAATATGATTCTCTTACCTTAGCAAAATAGCCATCAGTTTATTGGATAATAGTTATATGGAAAAGAAGCAGCACTACTATGATAAATATTTATACTTTTAAACAGAAATGGTAAGTAGAGTTAATAATAAATAATTTACTTATTGAAGGTTTTCAAAAAAGTAGATGCATCAGGGTCTTACCTATATGTCTTATGTATTTTTATTCAAAATTTCTAAAAATGAGGAAACAGTTTAAGTTACCTGTTCTTGATCTTTAAGCAGGCTAAGGATATTAAGCCAGTACTAATAAACTTAAGGAGCAAACTCATCAATATATAGGATACTAGAAAAATTAAGCAGGATATATTTTAAATATATTTTGGAGGCTTCTCAAAGGATATTACATTGAGCATGATAGGCTGGCATGTTATTTCATGTATGAGTTTTGTTTATGTAAAGCATTTGTAAATTGTCTTTTAAATCTATTTATTTTGGAAAGCAAATAAATTTATCCTGTGAAGAGCATCCTTATTTTGAGGGATGGCTTCTTGCTGTTACTAAACCTTGTAGATAACATGTTGAGAAGAATACTACAGGCTGGGCACAATGGTTCATGTCTGTAATCCTAGCACTTTGGGAGAATGTGGAGGGCGGATCACTTGAGGTCAGGAGTTCCAAACCAGCCTGGCCAACGTGGAGAAACCCCATCTCTATTAAAGTACAAAAATTAGCTGGGTGTGGTGGCACATGCCTGTGATCCCAGCTACTCAGGAGGCTGAGACACGGGAATAGCTTGAACCCGGGAGGCAGAGGTTGCAGTGAGCCTTGATTGCATCGCTGCATGCCAGCCTGGGCAACAGAGTCAGAGTCTGTCTCAAAAGAAAAGAAAAGAATACTACAGAGAGATCAAAGAATGCCCAAAGTTCATCTCTCCCAGCCATAATTTTGGGCGTGGCCTCCCTAGCCATGCTAGTGGTGGATGAGGTGTTTAACAAAGAAAATGTCAGACCTTCCCTTGGTTGCCAGTTCAGTGTAGTTTTTTGGAATGAGTTTACTAAATTTCTTGTAAAGTGAGCAGTTTAGTATCCAAGAAGTAAAATGGAGCAAGTTGGAAAATTGTCCTTCTGCCTGTGTCTCAGTTTATATTGTTTCTAGGCGCACTGCTAACTTTCTTTATGACTTTGGGTAGACTCAGTCTTTATTAGTATTTGAACTTTTAATATTTGTTGTATACTCCCCTTAGATACATTTAAAACTTTAAAGTATTTGGGCAGGGGGAATGGTAAGGATCCAGTTGTATTTAAGACTCTCCGGACCCATCTTAATAATGTTATCTATTCTCATGAGGGAGAAATGAAAGACAAGGCTTACATCAGCCTAGTCTCCTCGCGTAGAAATCACAACATTCCCAAGGTCAGAAACAGTGTGAATTAAGTCTCTAAACCCATTTTGGAGGGCAGTACATCAGAAATACAGTGGAAATTGCTTTTTAGCTGGATGTGAGTCTCATTTTAAGCACCACTGTTTATATTATTTATGTCCTGCCTTTCTTTTTATATTGAGTTTGTTTCACCTTGTAAAAATTAAGAAGAGCATGTTCTTGCTTTTAAATGTGAGAATTGAATTATTAATAATTTTTGGGTAAAAATATCACCTCCCATTTCTTCTACCAAAAGCAGCACATTCTTACAGACTTTGCACCTCACTGAAAATAGTCATTTAAAGTTTTCACTAATTTAGCATTTAAAGCTTTTTATTTCCTCCTTGATTTATAACACAGCTGTTTCTTGAATAGAAAAAACTCAAGGACTACATCCAATCTAATTAGATTATATTCTTTGTATGACTCCTGAACTTAGTGGAGGCTACTAATCAAATCTTGATATATTTTCTATTTGTTTTATGAATTTAATTCATCAAGTCAAGATGCTTATAAGTAGAGCAGATTACCCCTTCCATATTGTATTAGGATGATCTCTTCATGTCTTTTTGTTTTATACTATATGATAAATTCATTAAGGGTAGCATTATGCCATTCTCCCTCAAGCCTTATATACTTCTTTGTGCTTATGATGTTGTAGCAACCTTAAACTATTAAGACTTGTTTATGAACAGTGAAGCTCCATCATTCCAACAGAGTCAGCATGCTAATTCACTCTAGTTCAAATCCACATTCTCGTTGAATCCCCACAGTGTAACTTGACGTTTGGAGAAATTGATTCATACCATTTGAAAGAAATATGATATAGGTGACAGAATCAAGGATGAAAGAGGTACCTTGTTGCCTAGGCGATGACATTGTAGACGCATTTCACATCTCTTTCTCTCTCTCTTTTTTTAATGTAGCTCTTCTTCCTCCTTAGTTTTTACTCCTCCCTCCCTCTTTCTTCTTCAAGGTTCCTCTAATGTTAACATCTTTGGCAGTTTGGCCAATGTTGACAACTACTTTTGATTATCTGGTATTCAAAAATTATTTATTATAAACAAAACCCATGCAAAGCAAATGAATAAATGTGATGGTTAATGGAATATATATGGAAATAAGTAGCTTCTCATATAAGTGAATGAAGTGGTGTTGAAAATTCCATGTAAAATTAATTAAAATTAAAATTACATTTATAAGATTATTGAGTCTTTTTTTCTGGACAGATTTTTATTTAGTTGTTTGGGGATTGTTTGGATTTTAGTGTCAGGAATGTATTCTTACTAAGTATCAGATTCTTTATTAAGCAGTCATTATTTTAGGTCTTATGATGATGGGAAATCAGATGGGCTTAGGGAAAATTGGCTAAGTCTGGAAAAATTACGTAATGAAAAATTCTATCTACAAAGATGTATGATTGTTGCTTTTCTTCTCCCTATGTCTAGATGGTTAGAGATGATTGCATTCTTGGATTGTTTTATTTTCAAAATTGAAAGTTATTTTAAAAAAAAATGGGTATCAGGCTGGGCACAGTGGCTCACATCTGGAATCCCAGCACTTTAGGAGGCTGAGATGGGTAGATCACCTGAGGTCAGGCAGGAGTTTGATACCAGCCTGATTAACATGGTTAAATCCCATCTCTACTAAAAACCCAAAATTAGCCGGGCGTGGTGGTGCATGCCTGTAATCCCAGCTACTTGGGAGGCTGAGGTGGGAGGATCGCTGGAACCCAGAAGGCAGAGGTTGTAGTGAGCCAAGATCATGCCATTGCACTCCAGCCTGGGCAACAAGAGCAAAACTCCATCTTGGGGGAAAAAAAAGGGTATCAAAGGATGCAGAATGTGATGGTGAATAAAGAAAGCACATACTGCATAGCAAAACATAGTAAACAAAAAGAAGTCACAGTGTCATATAAAAAAGAAAATTTATTGCTATGATAACAAATTTAAATGACATTAGATACCAGAATTAGTTTTTGGTTCTTTTTTTTTTTTTTCCTTTTAAGCTCCAACAGAATGAGTTGTCAGTTCTTTTCATACCTTGGTATAGATTGCAACCTCTATAAATATGTTAAGTAATGGATTTCTAAGATGATTATTTACAGAAAATGGGGTGTGTGAGTGTATAAGTATAAAGTAAATATATATATTCTGAAATGTGTATGTATAGATGCATATATATATATTCAACTATTTTTAACAATATGAGCTTGAGTTTCTTCCAAGACTAAAGGCAAAATGTATTTTTTCATTGCTTTAGTTTGTGCAAAACGTCAAAATTGTGGTGATCCGTTTACAAAAGTAAGAAAATGGAATTATATACACATTTTATAATCAATCAATGAGTATTTATATAAGTACTGGTGATTATTAGAACTTCTAGACTGTAAAAAATGTTACCATGTTTCTCTTAAAGTTTAGTGTCTACATAGCCAGTGGATAAGATACACAGAATGGGTAATCACTGGCATTGTGTTTCAGACTTTAGATCTAACAAATAAAAAAAACAACAAAAACATTTGGATATGATTAAAGAACAAAGAAATGAGGGAATGGAGTACAGCCAATTCAGAAAATAAAGAACAGTTGGTTTACCCTAATTATAGCCATCTTGATTTTTCTTTTTTCTTTTGTATGTATCAATTGGACGTTTGGTAAAAATTAAATCTTTAGCCCAATTATAGAAATAAATTCATTGCAGATTTCCTAAGGTGACTTTATGCTTTCCTTAAACTCAAATCTTAAAAGTCAATTGTAGTTTGTATTAGTCACAAGTCTTTCCATTGGTAGAGTAAGTTTTTTTTTATTTTTTAAAACTGCATATCTTATATCTACCATCATCTAAATTGAGGATATGTTAACATAAATGAAAAAATCATATCGATATCAAAGATTCAACTAAGTAACAGAAGTTTTACACTTGGATTAGGTTGAGTTGTGCAAAAGTGGCTGAACCTAAGAAAATGATATAACATTTATGTATATTATACTGAATTTTGCTGCTTGTTTATGGGTACAGGTCAAGCATTAAAATGAGGCCTATGTTATGACTCGCCCTTTTTCATCACAAAGCTTTTCGTGGATAATATAAGTTATAGAAATAGGTGATTTTTTTTGTTTACTTTTTTAAGGAAGATGAGTTTATTGATTTTATAGAATACCTTATTGTATTCTTCTTATTACTACTTTTCCCACTTATTATCATGACTATCTTTATTCCATATTCATCTCATGCAGGAAGTTATGTGTTTACTTTGTAAATGTTTTAGGAAGAATGACACCTAGTGATTTTATTGTTAGGTGCATATTACATGATCTCTGTTAACAAACATGAGTTTTTATTATTTGACAGTTATTAAACACAGATACATGAGTAAATATGGAGCAGAGAAACACAACTTTCAATAACAAAGGTCTGTCGATACATTACATGGTTTTATATGTTGCAAATTTGATGACTTTCTCTATGTTAATTTTCCTCTATATTTTTATTGAGTCCTAAAGCACTTGCCTCCATCCACCTCCCAACACACACAGGCACACACACACACAGGTGCACAAACACATGCATAATAGCTGAAGCTTCAAAATGAAAACATATGCAGAATGTACCTATTGATTTCTGGTCATGCTGAGCGAAAGGAAATATAAAGAAGGTTTGTTAAAAACTGAGAAGTTATTTAGAATTTTGTATTTTAATTGCTTCTTTGCTATCTAGCACTAGTAGTTTTCTGCCGATTAATGTAATGTTGTAAATTTAAGAAATGTTAGCAAGCATTACAGATGATTGATAGTATTATTTTGTGGTATGAAGCATATTTTAAATCTTGTCAGAATCCCCAGAACTTAACATGGAAATTAGAAAAGAGGTGACACGTGCCTCTCTATTCTAAACCATTTTGTCATACTACCACAATGTTTTCCTTCTGAAACAGACTTCATGAAATCTTCAGAATTCTGAATCCATTAATCCATTTGACTTTCCATTTTTTTTTTCTTTATTCTTTTTTCTTTTTGGTTTTTGAGACATTGTCTCCCTCTGCTACCCATGCCGGAGTGCAGTGGCATGATCACGGCTCACTGCAACCTCTGCCTCCTGGCTGACGAGATCACATCGGCCACCCTAGTGACTGGGGCTATAGGCATGCACCACCACGCCCTGCTTATTTTTTGTATTTTTGTAGAGATGAGGTCTTGCCATGTTGCCCAAGCTGGTCTCGAACTCTGAGTTCAAGCCATCCGGCTGCCACAGCCTCTCAAAGTGTTCGGATTACGGGGGTGAGCCACCGCTTCTGGCCTGACTCTCCATTTCTTTTTTTTTTTTTTTTTCCTGAGACAGAGTTTCACTCCGTCACCAGGCGCCAGACTGGAGTGCAGTGGCGCGACCTCGGCTCACTGCAACCTCCGCCTCTCAGGTTCAAGCAATTCTCTTGCCTCAGCCTCCCGAGTAGCTGGGACTACAAGCACACGCCACCACGCCCAGCTAATTTTTTAATATTTTTAGTAGAGACGGGGTTTCACCATGTTGACCAGGATGGTCTCAATCTCTTGACCTCGTGATCCACCCACCTCAGCCTCTCAAAGTACTGGGATTACACGCGTGAGCCACCGCGCCTGGCCGACTCTCCATTTCTTATAACAGTACCTCTTAATGAGGAGAGCACATTAGAATTGCCCAGGCGGATTCTAAAATATGCACATATTTAGAACCCATCCTTAGAGAATCTGATATTTAGGTAGAAGTGGCAAGTATGTTTAACAAAAACTGTGCATTGATTCAGACGCCTCTTTATGTCATGTCCGAACCAAACTTTCTTACTCTGTCTCATGTTATTTTCTCTGGTTACCCTCCGCTCTGCTTTAACCATGCCAAAAATGATATAATACAAATACTTTTCATTTTATGCATATATTAATACTTTCGTACATGCTTTTTCGACCGCCTGAAACGTTTTTTACTTCCCTCTCCATCCTCCCTTTCTCTCCACTCCAGGTCTTTTATCTGCCAAACAGTGAGTTTTCTTCTTAGATTCTCCTTACTCCCTCAAGTAAAAATAGTCACTCTGTCTTTTATGTTTACCATTTATATTTGATTATGATTTTTTAAGAGTTCATCTCTTCCATTAATCTGTGGTGCTCGGTGAAATCATGTAATTTATCCTACTTGTGTTTATGTTAAATGAATACATGGATGACTAATAAATTGACAGATTTGTTAGGAATTTAAATGTAGCATGTTTTCATAAACGTTGCTTTTAAGGGCAACATCCAGTTGAGATTCATGATCAACCACCAAGACATATGTGATGGATACATAACATTATTTGTTTTAACATATATTCCCATAAAAATTTTATGCATATAGGTATTTATTTCTTATCTTCATTTTTTTTCCCTTGTGCCTACAGACGAAATCTCACAAAACTGTCCCTTATCTTCAGTCACATGCTGGCAGAAATCAAAGCAATCTTTCCCAATGGTCAATTCCAGGGAGATAACTTTCGTATCACAAAAGCAGATGCTGCTGAATTCTGGAGAAAGTTTTTTGGAGACAAGTAAGTAAAAATCATTTTTATAGTTGTGGATCTATCTTTCAAGGGTTACTGCGTCCTCCCTTCAGTTGCATATGGTATATATTTCACTTGAGTATTTTGTGAATGTATTTCATTATTATTGATAAGCATTTTGATTGATTGGTCATTTTTCTGTTGTAGCCACCAAAGGTATGCTTCAATAATGCAATGGTGTTTAAACCACTAAATAAATATTATGCAATGTTATTTATTTCATGAGCATTCATTGAGTTTGTTCTGAGAAGCAAAGGCATGTAACAGTCTTTATACATGAGAAGCTGATAACTTCTTCTAATTTAATATATACTTAACATACAAAATAAAAGGTAGAAGGGAATAGAGACATTAAAAAATGGCATAAGTAAATTTCTCTGACAACTTAGAGGGGAGTAGTTGCTTCAGGATCACAGCGACCAGGGACTGCTTCCTGGAGGAGGTGTTATGTTAAGCTTGGTTAAGATCTGAAACCAAGGTGAGAGAATGCACTGGCACCTTGATCCAGCCTTTCTTTGTTTTACTGCACAGAGATTATATATGTGTGAACAAGACACAAGTATAACGTTATCACAAAGGTGTAGCATGTTGCAAAGTAGCTAAAGTTTTCTTTTGGTATGTCCTACAGAGACACAGATTCTGGTGGGCTTGATAAATAATGGAATAGAATGTCTAAAGTCAGCATAATTTATATAAAAGTTGGAAACTTTGTCATAAATTTCTTAGTATAATGATCAAGAATGAGCATCAGGAGGCAAGTGGTTTCCTCAGTAATCTTTTAAGGATCACCTTTAATGAGAGTCCTCAGACTCAGAATGTCCTAGAGCGTAGGCAGAGCCCTGGCTGAGTAGTAAGGAGGAAGTGTGATTGCTTACATAGATTATTGTTTTAATCTTGTATCAAAGGTCTGTATTTGTCCTATAACTGATGAAATTAGACACAAACATTGTTAGTATATGCTTTTTTTTAGTACTTTGATATGTGAACCACAATATTGGTTTTCCGTTGTTGTTGCTATTGTTATTTTTCTTTACAAAGTGCTATGTTTACTATAGCCACCACCAAGATTGAAATGTACCTACATAGAGTAATGTACATTTCATTAAGCACATAATTTTTTTGGCTTCCAAAATATTAAAGCCTATTTCCTACATTATAATAAAATGTATTCTGAATTATTTTTAGGCACTAAAGGAGAAAATGCCATTTTGCCATTAACATGGAAATTCTGTGTTGTAGCAATCTAGTTATTTAAGATGTCCCTATATTCATTGACAAATGAAGAATTTTAGAAAAAGTTTATCCTTAGTATAAGCTTATTATAAGCTTATCTTAGTATAAGCTTAGTATACAGCTAAGAGTATACTAATTAAATATTTATTAATTGTAAGAAACAGAATAGTCCTGCCAAATTCAGGGTGTAGGAACTGAGAGGGTTTCCTGTAGTTGCAGTTCATGTGTTAACATTGTAAGCTTAGTGCAAATAGTCGGTAACCTTCAAAATAAACTTTCTCTTAAAGTTTTGAGAGAATATATAGGACAAATTCATTGTGGTATTTCTTTTTGAAAACTGAAAATTCCGGTGAGTTCTAAAATTGTTTACTTGTCATAAAGTCAATAAAAAATGGAAAAATTGCTCACGTTTTTTTTAAGAGAGGAGTTTACGTTGCTGGCACCTCATGCCACAGAAAATTATGCATTTGAGACATCTTTATTTCTCTTTATTTATAACTGCAGACATCAAGGGGCTGAAATTTCTGTTCAGCTGCTACATGAGTGAAATCACTACTACATCAAATGAGGGATTCTTGAAATAGTGATTACATACTTTCCCTACCTCCCAAGTCTTTTCACCTTTGTCTCCTGTTTTTACTGAATAAGAAAGCTGCTTAATTTTTCTTTAACACTTTTAATTTGTGGATGACTGCCAAATTTCATGTTCCTTTTGGAACTTATATGTATTACCATAGTCATCCAAATTGATGATTCTTTTATAAGATAATTGGAGAAAGTATCTTTTTATTCTTCCTAGGTTTTCACCTTGTGGTTCTGTAATATTTTATTGAATGAATGAGCATATGCATGAATGTATCCTTTCAAAAGGTTGAATTCTTTTTTTTTTTTCCATTATGCTCTAATACTGTTTGTATTTTCCCAAAACTTAGTTCTCCTGTTGGAGTATGCCTGTCATTTATCTCACTGTTCATTGAGGCCATGTGAGAATGCTTTCATTTAGCCTAACCAGAGCCTTTAAACTTGAAAACAGCATTGTTTCCTAAAACAGAACCATTAATCCCTAACCAACTCTTAAATATTCCACTTCTTAATACAGTCACAATGACAATTAATTTTGACATGAGTTTTGGAAGGGGCATTCAAAGCATAGCACTGTTTATTTAATTTTAATTTTAATTTTAATTTTTGAAAATGTGGTAGTGCTACCCTCTCTGCTCAGGGCCCAAACCCAGCAGCGAAGAGACACTGCCTGCGTAACACAACGTGTATCACGGCAAACTTGTTGGGATATTCTGTTTCAGGTCAATTTGTATGCAAATGAATATAATATTTTAACAGTGCAATCATGCTTTTGCTTTCATAGTTTGTTGACCAGGAGATAGAAATCTGTAGGAAAAGAAAAGTGGCATTATTGAATAAATGTGTCTAAGTATGTTCAGTATAATGAGACCAATACTAAACTGAATCCTCACACTCTGGAATAATAGCTTATAATCTAGAAACTTTAAGCATGAAGCTCAAAAAAATATATTGCTAGCTGCTAAAAAAAGAAGAACATTAATGTGATTAGACTCTGGGTGGCAGTTATTTTTCTCAGCAAGTCAGGTAGCAGCTCATGAGTTACTTACTTAAGTACTTTTTGACATTTAGAAAAGTGATTGATTGAAGTGGTGACTTCTAAGATTTTAGTGCACCGATCACCTGAGCAGTGTACACTGTACCTGATATGTAGTCTTTTATCCCTTACCCCTCTCTTACCCTTCCCCACCATGACCCCAAAGTCCGCTATATCATTCTTATGCCTTTGTGTGGTCGTAGCTTGGCTCCCACTTTTAAGAGAGAACATTCGATATTTGGTTTTCCATTTCTGAGTTACTTCACTTAGAATAATGTTCTCTAGCTCCATCCAAGTTGCTACAAAAGGCATTATTTCATTCCTTTTTCTGGCTGAGTAATATCCATGGTGTGTATATACCATATTTTCTTTATCCACTTGTTGGTCGATGTGCACTTAGGTTGGTCCACTATCGTTGCAATTGCAAATTAGACTGCTATAAACAAGCATGTGCATGTGTCTTTTTCATGTAATGACTTTTTTTCCTTTGAGCAGATATCTGGCAGTGGACTGCTGGATTGAATGGTAGTTCTACTTTTCGTTCTTTAAGGCATCTCTGTACTGTTCTTCATAGTGGTTGTACTAATTTACACTCCCACCAACAATGTAAAAGTATTCCCTTTTCACAACATCCACGTCAACATCTATTGTTTCTTAAGATGTTTAACATCATCTATTTTTTTAAATTATGGTCATACTTACAGGAGTAAGGTGGTGTGTCATTGTGGTTTTCATTTCCGTTTCCCCAGTGATTACTGATGTTGAGCATTTTTTCATGTTTGTTGGCTGTTTGCATATCGTCTTTTGACAAATGTCTATTTATGTCCTTTGCCCACTTTTTGATGGGATTGTTTGTTTTCTTCTTGCTGATTTGTTTGAGGTCCTTGTAGATTGTAGATACTACTCCGTTGTCAGATGCATAATCTGTGAATATGTTCCCCCAACTCTGAGTTGTCTGTTTACTCTGCTAATTGTTTCTTTTGCTGTGCAGAAGCTTTTTAGTTTACTTAGGCCCCATTTATTTATTTTTGTTTTTATTGTATTTGCTTTTGGCGTCTTAGCCATGAATTCTCTGCCTAAGCTAATGTCCAGAAGAGTTTATTTGATATTATCTAGTAGGATTTTTATGGTTTCAGGTCTTAGATTTCAGTTTTTGATCTATCTTGAGTTGATTTTTTAATAAGGTGAGAGATGGGGATCCAGTTTCATTCTTCTACAGGTGGCTTGCCAGTTTTTCCAGCACAGTTTATTATTCAAATAGGGTATCATTTTCCAAATTTGTGTTTTTGTATGCTTTGTCAAAGATCAGTTGGCTGTAAGTATTTGGCTTTACTTGTGGGTTCTCTATTCTGTTCCATTGGTCTATGTTGGCTATCATTATATCAGTACCATGCTGCTTTGGTAACTGTTGCCTTCTGTTGTAATTTGAGGTCAGGTAGTGTAATGCCTCCAGATTTGTTCTTTTTGCTTATTATTGCTTTGGTGATGGTCTCTTTTTTGCTTCCATGTGAATCTTAGGATTGCTTTTTCTAGTTCTGTGAAGAATATTGATGATATTTTGATAGGAATTGCATTGATTCTGTAGATTGATTTGAGTGGTGTGGTCATTTCATTCTTCCCACCCATGAGCAGGAGATGTGTTTCCATTGGTTGTGCCATCTGTAATTTCTGTGTTTCAGTGTTTTGTAGTTTTCCGTTTTGAGATGTTTCACTCCTTGGTTAAGTATATTTCTAAGTACTATATATTTTTTTTTCAGCTGTTGTAAAGGGGATTGAGTTCTTGGTTTGATTCTCAGTTTGATTTTGTTGGTGTATAGCAGTGCTACTGATTTGTGTATATTGATTTTGTGTCCTGAGACTTTACTGAATTCATTTATAAGATCTAGGAGCTTTTTGGATGAGTCTTTAGGCTTTTCTGGGTATAGGATCGTATCATCAGTGAACAATGACAGTTTGACTTCCTCTTTTCCAATTTGAATGTCGCTTATTTCTTTCTTCTGCTTGCTCTGGCTGTAACTTCTAGTACTGTGTTGAGTAGAAGTGGTGAAAGTGGGCATCTTTGCCTGGTTCCAATTCTCAGGGGGAATGCTTTAAACTTTTTATCATTCAGTATGATATTGTTTATAGGTTTACCCTATATGGCTTTTATTACTTTGAGGTAAATCTCTTCTCTGCCTATTTTGTTGATATAAAGGGATGCTGGATGTTATCAGATGCTTTTTCTGGGTCTATTGAGATGATCATTTTTAAAAAAAATCTCTATATGTGATGTGTCACATTTATTAACTTGCATGTGTTAAACTGTCTTGTATCTCTACAGGAAACCCACTTAATTGTGATGTATTACTTTTTGTTGTGCTGTTGGATTAGTTAGCTAGCATTTTGTTGAGGATTTTTGCATCTATGTTCATCAGAGATATTGGTCTGTAGTTTTTTTGGTTGTTGTTGTTATATCTTTGTTTTGATATTAGGATGATAGTGGCTTCATAGAATGATTTAGGGAAGATTCCCTCTTTCTCTGTCTTTTGGAATAGTTTCAGTAGGATTAATATCAATTTGTCTTTGAATGTCTGGTAGAATTCAGCTGTGAATTTATCTTGTCCTGGACTTTTTTTGTTTGTATTTTTTAAATTAACTGATTCAGTCTCACTGCTTGTAATTGTTATTGGCTGGCAGTAAACCTCACCTAGCTCTCATGCAGTTGGGGAGGCTGATAACACTCCCACAGCACTCTGCTAACAATGCTTGATTTAGATCCAGGCAGCCTGTACACAGAACTCAGACCTGCCCCAGGCCATAAGGTTCTCCACATAGATAGCTGCCATGGCTTTCAAGCCGTGCCCCTCTTTGTCTGCCCACAAAGCCAGGCGCCCAGCTCCTACACTCCTGTCTGTAGCACCCTTCCTGCTTGCCGCAGCTCCTCCCTCCCCATTCTGTTCAAGGGAATTTGTTCTACTTAAGATTATATTGCAAAATTCAGTTGGGAGCTTCTTTCACCCTATGTTCCTTCCCTGAGCTCATTGGCTGCCTTCCAGAGGGTCCCTGTGAGATATAGTAAGGAATAGCTTCCCTCAGTTCATGCTGGAGACTGGGAATACCTACATGGCTCTTCCTCCTTGGAAGGGAAAAGGGTTTCTTTAGATTCCCTGGAGGGGCTGTGTACTTGGAGGCAAGCTCTCCCCAGTCACACTCTGAGGACTTACAGTTTTTCACCTTTCTCACATAGTAGCCTGCCAGTTTTTTCAAAGGGTCTGTGGAATCTGTTTTCCTAAGTTCCTGTGTTGGTTCTTTGAAAAAAAAATCACACTATGAATCTCTGCACATTATTCTGTCCTTCCAAGTGGGATAGGCATGCTAACACTGCCTCCAGTCTGCCATCTTGAAAAAGAAAATCAAAAACCAACATTGAGAAGACACAGACATACATTTCCAAACAAATTATAATTAAATTAGAAACATAGATTCTAACTCTTGAGTCCTCTTATGTGTCCTCTCATCCCCATACTTAATTTAGTTTAAGTTATCTTCAGATTTAAATTCATACTCTACATTACCCCAACAACCTTCTGATGGGTTTTCTTGTCTCCTGTAACAACCTATCCATTTGTTCTTAGGAGATCACTGAGGTCTCTAAAAAGCAGAGCTAATCATTCCAGTCTTTGCTTGAAGTGTTTCCATGAATATTAATTCTAGGTTAAAATCTAAAATCACATTAATATCACAAGCTTTAGAAATTATTTTTTTTCTGGCTTCACGTTTTGTTTCTGCTTATGATTTGTGTATACTTAATTCATCTGCAAAGAAACAAATGCTCAACCTTATTCATATTTCCTAAAGTACATCTCATTTTTTACTCCTCATTGTCTGTTTTTTTATGTTGCATTCATTGCTTGAATAGCCAGTCACCCATGCTTTACCCAGTGTTGCCACTTTGGAAGCTTTACTTTAGTACCCTAATGGATATCCCTACTCTGTGCTGCCAGGTACCTGAGCTCACATCTGTCGTAATAGATGACAGTGAACTGCTGACATGTCCCCATTTCTCAATTGAGAGGTTTCCAACAAACTAGTAAGTTTCTTTAGGGGCAGAGACTACATCTTACTTATTTTTGTGTTTTTGAGCCTGACACGTTTCCTGGAATGTTTAGGCACTAATAATTGTTAACAAATTACATGAATAATTGCATGGATGATGATGTCTGTCTTCTCAATTTGCACTGACTTCATTATATACAAATTGACCTCTTTTTAAATAATCAGTTCATACATTTCTATTCCTTAGATTTCTCTCTTCCCTCTTTCTTTTCGTCTGTCCCAGAATTTTGTTACCTTTCTTTAAGTTCAGTTGAGAAGTCCACTTTTCTGATTTTTTTCTCATTCATACGTACCCTTCCATATGATCTATGTTAATTACTCTATACTTTGGTTGCTGTTGTATTTTAGACACATTTATAATGTAGAATGTGCTTACTATGTGGGTCTTTCTTGCTCAATTGAAAGACTCTTCTGTTACTTTCTATGCAAAAGTTAGTGAAAACACACATTTATTAGAATTAGTGTATGTCAGACTTTGTGTTCAGTGCTTTCACATATGCTAGCTTCATTTTCAATAGAATCTCTAAGCTATTCTCTAAATGGCTGTTGAATGAGTCCTTTAGGTACTGTATACATTGTAGACATTCAGGAGTTGTTGGTTGAATGTATGAGTATAGGATGCAACTTTGCTACCATTTAAGCTCCCCCTTCCTTTACTTATGTTCTCTTCTTCAGTCAAGTTGGCTTATTTGGCTCTTTCCTGATACATCAACAGTTATAGGTTTCTATGTCTTTGCTCTTATTGCTCCTTTCATTTGAAGATTTTTACAATCTCTGGCATAAAAAATTCTTAACTAATCCCTCAAAAATAATCTTGCTCATGATTTTTCCCCATTAGTGTTATTACTAGATCTCTTCTTAAACTTCTCTAAGCTCTGGCTTATCTTCTGCATTTACTATTTGTATGGTTTTATTACAATTATTTGTCTAGTTGTCATATTTCCCCCTAGACTCTGTGCTCCATTAAATCAGGCTTATTTATTTATCTTTGTATTTCTAAAGTAGCTCAGCACAGTGTTTTATATATAGGCTTTCAGGAACCATTGCACATTTAGTTCAGATGAGTTGAGAAGTCGAGGAATGTGCATGAGCATATGTATGTGTGAGATGGAGCCTGCTTGCTTGATTGATTGGGAGACAATGTACTTAGGGTTAGGCATGCAGGCTCTGGAGCCAGATTATCTGTTCATGGACAGGTTCTGACTGCAACATTTACTCGCTCTGTGACTTTGGGGAATCTGCTTGGTTGTTATGAAGGCTTAAAATGGCTAAACCTTACCTGTAAAGCACATAAAACTCTGTCTAGCACATAATAAACATTCTATGTTGTGGAATAATTAACCAATTTAAACGTTTACTATTGCTCCAAATGCTACCAGTATATTTGTTAATTATTAATTCTCTAAATAATAAAATTTACATTTGACTTTTATGATGGAGGTTTCATACTCCCTAGCAGTCTAAAAGCAAAAAAAGAGATATGAAAAATTTTAAAACTTACTTTATGTGTATCCCGAGATAAAAGTAGAACTAAATATAAGAAACTGTTTTAGTTTCCATAGGGGGAAAATGATCTATTTATAGCTCAATGTATTGCCTCTACGATTCATTTCCTGCAAAAGCGATAAAGACCTTCTTTAGTTTCCTGTATTTTCCTTTAACTTTTAATAAGAAACAAAGGAAAATACTTTCTTTACCTTTCCAGTGAGTGAGATATACGTTCTTTTAGCACATTAACTAGATCAGTTTTCCCTCTAGGTAAAGAAAACAACAACTTAATTATATTTAATTAAAAGAGGGGGTCACAGTAGAAATTAAAGAGTTTTTACAATGAAAATTTCTAGCTGGTACTCTAGAAAGAAAAAAGAACTAAAGTAGGATTCAAAGTATTACTAGCTAATATTTCTGCTAGTTAGCTACCTCCCTTTGTTGCCTGTTAAAAAAATTCAGTTATCTTTATGTCAATAAGCAAAATAAAAGCTTACGTATTTATTGTAGGCCTATTTTGTTCAACTCATTGTAACAAGATACAAAATCAGCTAAGGTGCCAATTATAATTTTCTACCTATAAGAAGTATTCGATTTGGGGAAGACAAGGTATAAAAAGAAGATAAATACTTAAAATCAGTTCTGTACCATTAGAAAATTACATAATGTCACAAATGGTAAGTTAATTTACTAATATAGACATACCTCAGAGATAACGTGGGTTTAGTTTGAGACCACCGCAATAAAGTATACATCGCAATGAAGTGCATATTGCCATAAAGCAAGTCACATAGATTATTTTTGGCTTCCTAGTGAATATAGAAGTTTTATTTACACTGTACTGTAGTCTGTTAGGTGAGCAATAGCATTATGTCTAAAAAATGTATGTACCGTAACTAGAAAATATATTGCTAAAAAATGCTAACAATCAGATGAGCCTTCAGTGAGTTGTCATCTTTCAGCTGCTTGAGAGTTTTGCCTTGATGTTCATGGCTACCGACTGATCACAGTGGTGGTTGCTGAAAGTTAAGGTGACTGTGGCGATTTCTTAAAATTAGGCAGCAGTGAAGTTTGCTACATCATTTGGTTCTTCCTTTCATGAAATATTTATCTATAACATGCAATGCTGTTTGATAGTATTTTACTCACAGTAGAGCTTCATTTAAAATTGGAGTCAACCCTCTCAAACCCTGCCAAGGCTTTATCCACTAAATGTATGTAATATTCTAAATCCTTTATTGTAATATCAGCAGTGTTCAAAGCATCTTCACCAGGAGTAAATTACATCTTAAGAAAGCACTTTTTTTGCTCTTCTATAAGAAGCAGCTTTTCGTCTGTTAAAATTTTATGAATTTGTATCAATTTAGCCACATCTTTAGTCTCTACTTCTAATTCTAATTCTCTAGTAATTTCTACATCTACAGTTACTTCTTCCACTGAAGTCTTGAAATCCTCAAAGTCATCCATGAGGTCTGGAATTCACTGTTTCCAAACTGCTGTTAACGTTGATATTTTGACCTCCTCCCTTGAATCATAAATGTTCTTAATGGCATTAGAATGGTGAATCCTTTCCACAGGGTTTTCAATTTTCTTTGTGATTTATTAGAGGAGTCACAATATATGACAGCTATAGCATTAGGATATGTTTTTGCTTGATTATTTTGTTTTTGTTTTGTTTTGCTTTGTTTTTGGACGGAGTCTTGCTCTGTCACCAGGCTAGAGTGCAATGGTGCAATCTCAGCTTACTGCAACCTCCACCTCCTGGGTTCAAGAGATTATCCTGCCTCAGCCTCCCGAGTAGCTGGGACTACAGGCACGCACCACCAGGCCCAGCTAATTTTTGTATTTTTAATAGAGATGGGGTTTCACCACACTGGCCAAGATTGTCTCTATCTCTTGGCCTCATGATCCGCACGCTTTGGCCTCCCAAAGTGCTGGGATTACAGGCGTGAGCCACCTCACCTGGCCAGAAAAATGTATTTCTTAAATAATAAAAGTTGAAAGTCAGACTGGCTCCTTGATTCAATGGAGAATGAGTTTTGTTAGACGACATGAAAACAACATTAATCACCTTGTACATCTCCATCAAATCTTTTGGGTAATCAGGTGCATTGCCAATGAGCAGTACTGTTTTGAAAGGAACAGTTTTTCCTGCACAGCATATCTCTACAGTAGGCTTAAAATATTCAGTAATCCAGGTTTTTTTCTTCCATTTGCAGGGCACAGGAAGGGTAGATTTAACATAATTCCTAAAGGACCTAAGATTTTGGGAATGGTGAATAAACATTGTGTTCAACTTAAAGTCACCACATTCATTAACCAGTTAACCACTAATAAGAGTCAGCCTGTCCTTTGAAGTTGTTGGTTTTTTTTAAACAAACAAACAAAGAAATTCATTTCTCATAATTCTGAAGGATAGGAAGTCCAAGATGAAGGCACTGACAAATTGTCTGGTAAGGACCCACTTTCTAATTTATAGATGGCGAAACATCTTTTTGCAATATCCTCACATGGTAGAAAGGTAAGCAACTATCAGGGGACTCTTTTTTTTTTTCAACGTTTATTTTAAGGGTTATTTATGGGTGCATGTGCAATTTGTTGCAAAGATATATTGCATGATGCTAAGGTTTGGGGTATGACTGAACCCACCACGTAGCTTTGAAGCTAGGTGTTGACTTCTTTCTAGCCCCAGCATTTTCTGGATAGCACTTTCTTTCATCTTAAGGCTGTTTCATCTACATTAATTATCTGTTGTTTTGTGTAGCCACATTCATCAATGATCTTAGCTAGATCTTCTGCATAACTTATTGTAGCTTCTGCATCTGCACTTGGTGCTTCACCTTGCACTTTTATGTTATGGATGTTTAGACTAAAGAAGCTATTTCCCTTGTTCCTGCAATCTTATAAAAATATTATCATTGTAGATTTAGGCTTCAGAATAGGAATATGTGAAAGATGCGTGTCCATTACACAGAGAAGTAATGATAGCCACAGCTGCCTGTCTGGAGCAGCCACTGTGTAGACACTGCAATATGGGAGGCATGGCCAGGGCTGTGTGCTCCATGGAGCCAGCAGATCTGGGAACAGGCAGGACCCCCACCCTCTTCTGAGTTGGTGGGGTTAGAGCCGCATGCTTCCAGGCGCAGCTGCAGCTGCCTAACTGCAGCTGTGGACCTGGGCATTTCTGTACTCCTGGAGGCCCGGGAAGTCCCCCTACCCCAGCAGGCTTGGAAGTGCCTCCTCCTGCTGTTTGGCCTCCCTGCTCCCAGTCCCTGCTCTGGGAGGGAGCAAAGTTGTGGCCAAACCCAGGCACTGTTGTTAACTAGCTGGGTGTACACACACTTGGGGTGGCGCTGACATGCCAGCCCCTGCCGTCTCACTGTTTTCCAGACTTTGGGCACCAAGGATCACTGGAGGGAGGCCTAGGGGGTTGGGCTGAGGACAACTCTGTGTGGGCCTGCAGGTGACCCTCCACAGAAACAGCCTGGCCACCTGTGGATGACATGATTGTTGGCAGCAGGAGGCAGACAGGCTCATGGCTGGAAAGGGGTGGGTCCCCAGTGAAGCCCCACCTTCAAGCCAGGAATGGCCTACTGCCCGAGGGCCAGGCTGTCAGTTACTGGTGGAGTTCACAGGGAGACTGAAAACTTGTAGTGCTTTTTCTGGCTCTGCCCATGGACCATTCAGCATGTATTTCCTCCCTTCTGAGGCCATGAAAAACCCCAGACCCAGCTGGACTCACACAGACATCAGACTACCAGCTGCAGGAAGGAGCTACCCAATTTGAGTCTCTTTGACTCTTTGGGATGATCTGCCTGCAGAAAGGAGCTACCCACTCTGGGTCTCCTGAGTGCTGTTCTTCTTCTCAGTAAAGCTCCTTTCTGCCTTCTCACCCTCCAGTTGTTTGTGTACCTCATTCTTCCTGGACATGGGACAAGAACTTGGGGCAAGCCAAATGACAGGACTGAAAGAACAGTAACACAAACAGGAATGAAGCGTGCCTACCTCTCCCCACATTGTGGGCAATGAAAAGGAGAGAAAAACTGTGATCCTTCTGGGAGCCCACACCTACCGGCTCCCTAAGCTAGAGCTGTGACACCCCATTTGGGGCTCTGCAGTTTCTGGAGTTTCCAAGCTTCTGGGGGCCACCACATTCCCGTCTTCCAAACATAGGTGCCCACAGTGGAAGCCACTTGCTATACATCAGATCCAGCCACTGGCTTGCCCAGAGCTGGAGCCTGTGCTGGTGCCTGGAGCTGCCCACCATGCTATAGCAGCAGCATGCTTGGCTGTGCACAGTGGTTGGACTCCGCAATTGCTTGCTCGTGTACCACCTGCTGCTCCACATCTGACTCATGCTTGGCAGGTGTGGGATCTGTGCTGGTAGCGCAGGGTGAGCACTGCCTGCCAGGTTGAGTTGGTGGAATGAGCCCAGCAGGCCTGAGCAAAACTCGAGGAAAGGTGCCACCGACCACAGAGTTTTCTGGCTAGAAAAGCGACACACAAACAATAAGTCACAGTGTTGCTTATCTACACTGTAGACAAAGTGTTATGAGCTTTTTGACAAAGAAAAATTAGCCATCATAAATACCCAGCGTCTATGACTTTATCAGTATCAGGAATGTTCATGTATGAAGAAGAGTCATTTGATCTAATTATGAATATCCTTGGTAACTATGGTTACCATCCTATCAAAGATGACTTGCTGTATGGTGGCTGTGTGACCAGAGTAGTTTTGATATGCTGTTTCTGTGGGTTGCTGGAAAAGAATTGCTTTTCCCTTATCGATAGAACAGCAAGAGTAATAATGGCCTGATAAGAATCTATCTTCATATTCTTCAAAAATGGAATCATTATAACAGAAGATTGGATTTAAGGAATAACTGTATACAAAATGTCAATGGACTTAGGAATCACAGTACTAATATTTTCTGTCCATAATAAAATCAAAACATATTAAGTATATTACAAATATCCTATTATCTTCTGACTGAAGCTTGCCCTCTAAATAAAAATACTGACATTGAACATACTTTAGTTGATCTATGTGAATTTTCTGAAAAAATTTACATAAAATTGAAAATGGAATTGGACTACTATATATAGAACATATTTTCTTTTTGTTTAAAATGAGGATGGCAGTATACATATGTGAGCTACAATGGATTTTAAACAACTGCCACCACTACCACCACAGCACAAAACAAACTAACAATAAACAAACATGTTGATTTCCTTGTTTGTATTACGGTAGTAACTTTGTTTATTCCCACATACCTGTATTTTAGTCTTAGACTTTTTAGTGTGATATTTTTAAAAATTTAAATATATAAATTAAGTTTAAGGTATATGGAGAAAAGTACACAAATTATACATGTAGAGTGAGAAATTTTTCTCAAGTAAACGTATCCATGTTAATGCTACCCAAATAAGGTACTAGTAATTTTCTACCTGCATCTTGGAAGATACCCTCTCCCAGCCCATCAGAAAGTCCCACATAGTCACCGCCTGCCTTCATAGCATTGTAAAATCATACATAGTTGAAATCATACAAATTATACTCTTTTGGAAAAACTGGCTACTTCCTCTCTTTTATGGAAATTCAGCTCTGTACTTGCATGTAGCAGTACTTTTGTCATTCTCCTTGCTTCATTGTATGGCTGTACCACAGTTTACCTATTCATCGATTATTTATTTATAAATTACCCAGTCTCAGGTATTTCTTTATAGCACTGCTAGAACAGCCTAACACAGAAACTGGATGTATAACATCAATTATAATTTATAGAGAAAAGAAGTGTATTGGGCTCATGGTTATGCATGCTGTACAGGCATGGTGCTGGCATCTGCTTGGCTTCCAGGCAGGCTTCAGCGAGTTTTGCTCATGGCAGAGGGTGAATCAGAGCCTGCATGTCACATGTGGTGCAAGAGAGAGCAAGAGGAGGTGCCATGCACTTTTAAACAACCAGATCTTGTAAGAACTCACTCACTATCATGAGGACAGCACCCAGGAGGTGGTGCTAAGCCATTCATGAGAAATATGCTCCCATGATCCAATCACCTCCCACCGGGCTCCACCTCCAAAATTGAGGATGACATTTCAACATGAGATTTGGGGGGAATATCCAAACTATATCATCCAGTGTTTTTATATGGGTACATTTGTTTTCAGAATTTTAGTTTTGTTCCATCTATTTGTCTATCCTTGTACCAATGGCACATTGTCTTAATTAAGATAAAGAGTATATACTTGTTAATGTTCTTAGTGAAGATTTCCTTTTTTGTTCTTGACTCTTGCATTTCCCCATAAAGTTCAGAACTAGTTTTCATATCTACTACATAAAAATACCTCCTGGGATTGTTTATTTGAGTTATATTAAACTTTTAAACCAATTTGGGAAGAACTGACATCTTTATAATATGAATCCCCCATTAAAGTGTTATATACCTTTATGTTTTCTCTTTCTCTGTGTGTGTGTGTGTGTGTGTGTGTGTTTATATTATAGCCTTGCTGATTTATTATTTGTTAGTTTTATTTCTATTTATTTGGAATTTTTAGATAGCATTATAAAAATCAAATGTTTAAAGTTTCATTTTCTAGTTATAGATAGCCAATATAAGAAATGCAACTGATATTTTATATCAATCTTGTGTTCAGCAACCGTGTTCAATTTTCTTATATCCTATAGTTTAATCTGTAAAGTTTTTGTGTTTTCTACGTAGAAAGCTATGTTATAAGCAGGTACTTCTTTGTGTTTTTCATTGATTCTTCTGTGATTATATGTATTTTAAAGTTTTAGTATCTTTTTTTAGTACACTAGAGCATATTAGGCATATAAAAAGAGTTAAAAACCATGAACAAGTTCCGAAAATATATTTTTAAAATCACTTATAATCCCTTCCACAATCCAGTTAAATTTGTGATACCTCCAGACATTATAGTTTAACATTGGATCATAAAGGACAAAATTTAAAAAATACTATTTCCATTTAGTAATGTCCCATGGACACTTTTCCATGACAATACATTTTTTTTTTTGCACAAAATTTTTACTAGTGAACATATTTGTTTTCATTTTTTTTGCTCTTATAAACAACACTGCATTTAAAAGACTTGTGGATGAGCCTTTGCCTACTATATATTTTTTGGACGTAATTTCCTTAGGTGAAATCCCTTGAAGTAGACATTCTTAGTCATAATGGGTTTTGAAATTTGTTTCCAAATTGCCTTCTAGAAGTGATGTGTAAATTCTCTTTCACACCAGTAGTATACAAAAGTTCCTGTTTGCAAACACCCTAGCCTCTGTTGAAATTCACACTTTGCTGAATGGAATGTTTTTTGTTTTTTTCCTATCAGTTGAAACTAAAACCCTTTAGCCTTTTATGAACTAGTGGTTTCATGAAAATGTTTTACCGTTTTTTTTTTAAAAAATCAATTTCCTCACACTTTCTGTCTTCCATTCCTCTTTTTTCTTAAAATCACAAGATTTTCAAATTAGAGTATCTAATACACTTCTCTACATTTACACAGAAGAAAACAAGCCTGGAAGATTGAGTGATTTGTCCATTACTGACCAGCTGACACCTTTCCAGATTTATTTCTCTGCATCTCGTTAATCCCATTTTCTTTGAAAGGATACTGTTTTTCAAGACCGTTAAAGAGGATTACTATTGCTTTTTGGTGGACGTGAACTCGTTATCTAATAACAGTAATATAGTCTTCTTTATCATAGTCTCATCTCTTATGACATTATATGAACAGAACTATCACTTTAGCAAAGAGTCATCAATAGATTTCTGTATGGTAGATAAGTGGTAGTAAACCATCAATAAATAGCAGTTCTTATTCTTATTTGAAATAAAAACATCCTGAAATTATATTATTATTACAGGTGCATGGCTACCCAATGGTCTTGTAGTCTATTCTTTGTAGATTGACAGTTGATTATACTTGCTCATTGTATTTTAAAAGCAATTCAGCTTGCAACTTAAGTGGTTTATCATTGTAAGGGTCGAATAGAACATATTGAAATATTTTTGGATTAGTCAAAGCGTTGGAGTTTAGTTGCTCCTTTTATACCTCTCTCTCTCTCTCTCTCTCTTCCCTTTTCTTTTTCCCAGGTCTCTGCCAGCACACTGAAATTTCTACATTTGTAAAACAGTTTGCTATTAATATTTTCTCTCACTTGCTTCATCTATAAAGGAAGAGGTAGTAGAAACCACCACTGTCTTTGCTGAAGTTTAAGTAAAGGTGTGAAAATTCATGCTCTCTGGGTTCCCTTCCTCCCATACACCTCAGAAAAGAATGTGGTAGCCACTTAGTCTTAAGAAGGGTTAGAGCCTTACTGCAACAGTTTAGAACAATCTAATCTTTTTGTTTGTTTTTAAAGACTTTGTTGTTACACTTTATTTCTGTTCTTCAGTCATGAAATCCCTTTCCCCTTACCTGTGCTCCCCATCCTCACCTCTTACACATAATGGGTGTTTTACTGATGTAATCAAAGAAGGGATATCTGTTGTACAAATGTTTGTATGTGAAAAGTTAACTAAATATGCCCTGGCTTCCTAATCCCTATTACTACCACTCATCAAAATTCCAGTGAATGTTTGTTTGGATTCGAGGTTTATCACAAGTAATCTGACAAAGTCTCATTTACACAAGTACTGTGGAAATGTAGCTTGTCCTTTTGTAAATTGTTGTTATGAAGGGGTACATTAGACTAAAATTTTTTAAGTTCATACATCTTGTATAATTTGCTCTGGGAAATCACTGGGTACTCAAAAGAGCTATGAATTGAATTCACTGCAAATGCTAGATTAGAATAATTTTTATAGTAACAGATATGGAAGGTGTCTATTTGGGCTTTTTAAAACCTTTTTATAAGTTATACACAAATATTGACAGTTTGGCCACTTTATGTTGTATACTTTATGTACATAACGAAATGCTTTAACTTCTTCATACAAAAAATAAAATCTATAGTGTTCTTAAGTCAGTGGTTCTCTGATCATATTTTTTTTTACTCTGAGTATCTTGATCAATGTCCCTTTTGTGTGTTGAGGATATGAAACTAATTTGGAAAAGGAAAAACTTACTTCTTAGACATTAGTTTTATGGTAATTATAATGAAGCTGTACATAATTGCCTATTTATACTTCATTGTAAATCAATTGCTTCCGAATATTCTTAAAAGTGTTCCCTGTTCTTTTAAAACAGCAGCATTTTGTTAACCTTAATCAGAGCCTGACGTGTTTCTTCTAAATGGCATCTGATGTGGTATCTCTCCTCAGTTCTCTGTGGTTTCCTGTTTTTTTCATACGTAGAGAAAAACTTTTTGAGGTATTAAGCCTCATATTTTTCTTATTTTAATGGTACCTCAAACCTAAACTCTCTTGTAAATACAGCATAGTGTAGTCAACCTGTCTCACCATTGATCTATGCCACTTTCCACGGAGGAATTCTCTGGAATTCCTCCAGCTCTTGCTGTGTATCCATCACCCAACTAGCATGTCCTTATATACCCTACTCTAGACTCTTTAGCATTACAGGTTTTGCTTCTATCCCTAAAGTGTGTTTTTCAAAGAAAGAGATGGTATCTTTATTTCTATAGCTGTATTTCCCCAACAATGCCTTGTTTTAGCAATTAGTAGATTTAGTAGTAGGCTCTCAAAGTATTGTCTCGAGAGCAGCAGCAGCAGCAAGGAACATTTTATAGCTGTCAATTCCCAGGCCCCACCCCAATGCTACTGAATCATAATATCTTGGGTTGAAAATCAGGCTATGTTAACAAGCCCTTCGGATAATTTGGATGCATGCTGAAGTTTGACAACCACTGCTCTAGAAAATTATTGAATGAAAATCAAAGTTGTATCTTTATGGTGATATCTTATTGAAAGGATTGATATAGAATGGGGCCAGGCAGAATTTAGTTTATTCTGCCTGAGACTTGTATTTTGGAGATACTGGTAAAGAAAAACCTAAGATTTAAATATTTGCTATCTTTTAAGAGGATGCTATCTTATAAGGGGGATGGCTTTTATGCTATTCTGTTGTAAAAATTGTAGTTTAAATTTTTAAAACTGAATGATTTCTTTTTTATGCCAAATAAGAAATAGGCATTATTCTGAAGCGGGAAGGTTAACTAAGAAATGCATCCTGGTGTCACTCATTTTCATGGCGGGAAAGAGGGTAGGCGAGTTGGAAACTGATCAGATAGGGGATAGGTTGAGAGACATTTTCCTAGATACCATTCTGTGCACTTTTTTGAATCGTGTAACTGCATTACATGTTGAAATTTTGTTGAATGGTATTTAGACAAAATGAATGAATAAATGTTGAATAAACTCCCATGATATAACCATTGTGGTTGGTTGAAAAACTTGTTTTTCTTTTGTATTAATATGAAAAGTTAGATAACATATGCTTTTCATCTCTGCAGAAAACATCAGGGCTATGGCAGAAATGTCTTGATGGCTTTCTACCTTAACCTCTTGAAATGGTTGATGCATGTTACTCATGTGTGCAGTAACTCAATGATTTCTGTTATATGGATCCATCATCTTATGATTGTTTTAAGAAAATAGAAAATGAGAATTAAATCTTGATTCATTATTAAACAACCTTGTATATACACATGAAGAGGTCATGACACATAAGACTTTGACCTAATACTTTTTTTTTCAAATATCTTTCTATAGCTGTCTTGATAGCAAGGACTGTTCAAAAGAAAATTAATTTAAAAGTTTGTCATATTCTCAGTAAACCCACTACATTTGTTCTGAAATAGGAACAGTATTCTGAAATATTTGTCTGGTAGTACAAATACAATTATATTAATTCTATTATTGAATTGTGCTGCTTCAAAGGGAGGTATTTCTTAAATGACACTTGATTCAATTATTTTCCTTTTTTTCCACCTTACACAGAACTATTGTACCATGGAAAGTATTCAGACAGTGCCTTCATGAAGTCCACCAAATTAGCTCTGGCTTGGAAGCAATGGCTCTAAAATCAACAATTGATTTAACTTGCAATGATTACATTTCAGTTTTTGAATTTGATATTTTTACCAGGCTGTTTCAGGTAAGTTTGTACTTGCTTAGTCTATCCATTCCATTCATTTGTTTCCCTCCCTTCCTATCTCTCCCTGTCTTTTCTCTCTGTCTGTCTCTTTCTGTGTCTCTCTCTCACACATATATATAAACAAACATATGGAAAATAGTGTCATTCCTATTAGTCTGTAGTTTTATAGGTATGTTTGGCCATTGCTATAAGTTTAAAGTGAGCCATTTGGCTTAAGTTTGGAGTATCAAATGCTGTAAGCCTGATGGCTGCTTGTCAGCTTTGAGAGGATCCATCCAAAAGAGTGTCATTTTAAACTCTCTACTTAGTTTCTCACTTTATTTTGTTGATCTTTTAGCACAATGACTGATGGAATGCAGCAACTACAGATTGGCATTTGCCAGCTAGATCTAAAATCTTTCCCTGCGTTTATTAGGTGAAAAGGGAAATAGTAAACTTGGAAATATCAGACTGTTCTGTATAAGACAGAACTGTATCCTATACTTAATTTATAAATTGCTTTGCTCATTCAACCATGCGTAATGAACATTTTTCAATGTCAATAAGTATTCTTCATCAGTTCCTATGTCATATTCATTCAAAATAGTATGTCAGTATTAATGAAGCTCTCTTTTGAAAAATTTAGATTTTTTCCCGCATTTTCTCTAAACAACTTTAAGATGAACATTTTTGTTCTGTTTATTGTTTTTCCTTTTAAATTAATCTTCCATAATTGTTTTCACGTAGCAAATCAGAAGAAGGTAGCATTATATGGATGCTATCATTTTCTTCTTTGCATGCCTTAATGGAATTACCTTAAACATGAAGGCTTGAAATTTGTGTTTTGAGTTTGACTCTGCCACTAAAATGTGTATCATCTATGGGATTCAGTTCAAGTAGTCACACAATAAAAATTTTCTGCTTAACATTTTTATGATTTAGTAACATAAATTATATGGTAAATGAGGTAAATTGATCAGACTAGGCTTACTTGTATTCTGATACAATTTTTTATTTTAATCTGAAGTGACAGTTATTCTCTTTTAAACGTGCTTTCAACAAATAGAGTGTAACGTTGGTTTCATGTTTTTTACTTCTCTGATTTATAATTCTGCTTGACACTAGCTAGCAAGGATTGGATGGCTGATTTATGTAATTAAAACCACATTGCACAGGATTACCCTTTAATTTATGAAGAATCCCGTTAATAGAAGAGAGATTAACTCCTGTCAACAATACATATAGGATATATTTCACTTTATTACAATTTCAAAATTGTAATTCTACCTTGTATATAGGGTAAGCAACTAGATAAATCACTGATGAAAGTGGGCTTTTGCTTATTTTAAATTTGCAAGTTTCATGATTATCCCGGGGTGTGCGTGTGTGTGTGTGTGTGTGTGTGTGTATACACATTATAGTTTGACAGTTTTTATTTTTCAAAGATATTAAGATATATTTTAGAAAAAAATGTTGTTATATGGTCATTTTATAATGGAGCCTCTCCTTTAAAGGTTTTGATAATTTTACAGTGTATCTTATTTATTTAACATGATACAAAGACATTCTAAATACTAAGAGCTTTGCTTCTTCAACTTGTCAAGGAAGAGAGTAAAAGTAATCTTCCTATATTAAACCTAACTGCTCATTCTAGGAAGTGAGTACATTTTTGTGGTGAGCCTGGATGATTTTTTAGTGTGGGTATTAAATGCTAGAATTCCTTGGAGTTATATATTTAAAGTGTGAGAGCGACTTAATGTTGGTTAAATACTTACCTAAACTGCTATTTAATATGTGAACATATTTTCTTATAAGCTATTTTGCTTTAAAACAGCACAAGTCAACCTTAATACTCTAAGGAATATAAATCTTATGTACGTTCACTGAGATGGGAAAGGAAAGGGCTATTTTTAAGTCAAGCTACTGTGAAAAGTTCTAGATAGTAAAATGAAACTCTTACCTGGGCCAGGGAATGCCTAATCTTTTTAAAAACCTGATTGCAGAAGGAGCTGAAGAACTCTTGTTAGCCCCTGTGTATTTCTGAGAGGCACCGTCCCTTTTATTTCTATACTCATCAATCAAATGCTTTGAATATAATCATACATGTGCCTTAAAATATAAAATTGGTTCTATGTATAGAGAAGTAGATGGTTTAACTTTTACTGATCTTTTATTTTCATACAACTTTAAAATTTGAGTGATTTTCTTAAATGTATTATATTTATTAAATCCTTACATTTATATATTCTATATTAAAATATGTTTTGTTAATACTATATGACTGCAGGAACATACATTCTGTTATAACCATGATATTAGTAATTAATTAGCAATGACTTCTTCTGACTTTAAATTATTGGGAGTGGGGTATTTAGCAGAATGTTGAAAGGGAGCAAGGTACACTTTTAAAATTTAGGGTCTGAAGTAGAGAAACTAGCAGAAGAGTCTGAAGAAGAAGTCAGCAGGGGTCAGGAGATGAAGTTGAGAATTGCAAAGGGAATGAAAAAAGTAAAAATGTTTTCTTCTTCTTGGCTTTCATTCTCATATGCAGGCAGAACCTGAACAAATGCTTGGTAGTCACTGGAGGCATCTTATTGTGGTCACCTTCCTCATTTCCTCTTCTTCCTTCTTTCCTTTTCTTTATCCTTCTGCTTTCTCTTAAAATCACTTAGAGATGTTGGAATCAGCACATGCTAATGTCCTGGAAAGGAATTATAGGGATTTTGCTTCTCTCTTCCTTCCCCCTGGGGCTACTGTTTCCTTTTTCCTCTGTATCCCCACTATTAGAAAAAATGGGGTCACTAAGAAATGGGGCACTAAATTTGGGGTTAGCAGGATAAGGAAGGAGTGTTTTAGTAGAATGTCCTAGTGACTATGGAATACATAGCATCAATGGATTAGTGAGGAAAATAGAAGAGGAAAGTCCTCATTTGTAGCAAAGAATTACAGATAGTGTCTAGGCAGACCAGCCAAGGACCCTCTTCCAACTTAAGTTGTTAAGTGAGTAAGTGGCTCTTCCTGAAAATAGTAGCATTTGGGAGAATGGAGGGACTTGTCTCCTTTATTCACTTCATTAATTTCTATAGTCATTTAAAAGTATCTAGATAATTTTATGTTCTTGGATATGAAAAAATTTTTTAATCTGAAAAACAAAATGAAAACAAAAAATTATCATCCAAAGCACTTTGTTTTACCTTTTTTAAGCCGATAGTCATCAAAATACTTTAGAAAGAAAAAGCATGTAAGTACTATGTGTTTCTGTTTTGAGTGGACTGCATACAAGAAAAACAATACACAGATTCATTCTATTACATAAATATTTTTGCAATCAGAAGCTGGCCCTCTGGATTATGTACTAAGAAATGGTTGCTAGTTGGCTCAAAACTCCAGTTTAACTTTTTTTTACTTGTATTTTGATCTGTGCATTGGTGCTGTGTAAAGTTCAGCATTTATTTTCATCCACTCTTCCACTAGTTTGTGCAGACTGCAATGGAAGTGACCCAGATATTTGCTTGATATTTCTTCCATCCTTGCCCTTTGTAGATGGGTAGAACAAAACAAAACAAACAAACAAAAA
Source organism: Cacajao melanocephalus (assembly GCA_963573385.1). Lineage (NCBI taxonomy): Eukaryota > Metazoa > Chordata > Mammalia > Primates > Pitheciidae > Cacajao > Cacajao melanocephalus. The sequence goes on along the minus strand of CAUYLG010053826.1, from coordinate 38,693 downwards.
CAAAAACTGGTGTCTAGAATAGCAGTTATTGCTCAGTTTTTTAAAACAAATGCTGGCATCTTCCAAGTAATGTTTAATGCAGTTTTTAGTCATGCCTTAGGAAGAAAATTAAAAACATGCATTTTTTTTTCAAATATCATAGAGAGAACCTTTCATATTATTATTCTCTAGAGTGCCTTTCTTGCCCAATTAGGTATTTTAGTGTGATGGGGAAATACCCCGAAGATTTTTCTTGTTATTTTGAAAAAGGCTTAAAAACTTTGTTATTACTAAATCATTCTTTGTTATCCTCATCTCAAGGGATATAATCCTTGAAGAATTCTGCCTTGTAAATGTGTAACTTGCTTAACAATAATGAGGAACAAGTCTCAAAACAAACAAAAGCAGGACATTTTTACCAGTAATCGTGTTTAAGATGACTGTTTTAACAGCTTTAACTTGGCAACATAAAAATACTTTTTTTTTCTTTCACGTAGAAGATTTAATAATCTGGCACATCAGATAGAGTCTGCTGCCAGTTCCTTGGAATAAATGTAGCTTCAGCTTTTAAAAAAAATTGCAGAGATGATTTATCCACACCCTTGAGTAAAGTTGTTTATCACTGGCTGCCTTTTTTCTCTTGCCTTGGTAACTGGACAGACAACTAATCAGATTAAAGAGAGAATGACACAGTGATACAAACCAAGTATTTTTGTGGAAGGATTTTTATGTAACTCACTTTTAAACCCAAACTTTTCCTAATTGCATAATTATGTAAAATTAAGCCAGATGTGACTACAGTACTGTTAACACTAACCTTTTACACAAGTCACTCACTATCTAGAGGATCTGCTCAGTGACGGTTATCCCTGGCTGATTACTGTTATCTGACAATGCAGTGGTCCTGGCATCTCATGGGTGAGCAAGACAGGCATGTTCCTTGCCCTTATGTAGCTTATGGTTAATGTGTAACCTTTGCCAAGTCATGTAAGTTCTATGATATGGTTTCTTATTCTGTAAAATAAAGCAGTTGTGAACAAAACAGACATATAGAGAGGTGAGGAATATGGCAAGAGATAACAGTTTTAAATATACTGGTCAAAAAAGGCTTCATTGAGGAAGTGACATTTGGAGACAGGAATGAGATGGATATTTGGGGGAAGAAAATTCAAGTAAAGGCAGCAGCAAATACAAAGGCTCTGAGGGGAAGTGAGCTTTTGTGTTCCAGACAATGGCAGAAAGGCGGATGTGGCTGGAGAAGGGGCAGAAAGTGGGAGGGTTACAGTAGATGGAGACAAAAAGGGAACTGCTGGGGATCAAACCCTGTAAAGTCCTTTTAGGTCATATATGAGGACTTTGGCTTTTATTCAAAGTTAGAAGGTTTTGAACAAAACAATTATTTATGTTTTAAAATTGTACCAAGTGCTGTAGTGAGAATAGGCTGTGTAGAGAAGAGATTATGTGATTTTCTGTTTTGTTCTCTGTATTCTGTTGCTGAAAAATCTGTTTTCTGCCTAGTTATATTTCTCTAAAAAAGAATAGACTTGCATGTCTGCTGTTAGGTAACAGAGGTTGACCTAAACCGCATAGGTCAGATTAACTTTTAAAATATCCAAGATAATATTAAGTATATTAAATGATGGGTCAGTGTGTAATCAATGTTTGATATTCTCTAGATAATCTCTTTTGATTTATTTATTTTTTAGCCTTGGGGCTCTATTTTGCGGAATTGGAATTTCTTAGCTGTGACACATCCAGGTTACATGGCATTTCTCACGTATGATGAAGTTAAAGCACGACTGCAGAAATATAGCACCAAACCCGGAAGGTAAGACTTTTTAGCAGTCATATTACGTGATATATCCAAAGATGAAAAATTCTCCATGGTTCGTTCCTAAGTAAGTCAGTAACACTCTCTGACGGCATGCTTGGGAAGGGGTTAGAAAAGCTAAAAGACCAAAATGGTGCTTCTTAATCTAATCCTTTAAATTGATGCATTGTGTTTGCTCTGAAACTTAGTGTTTATAAAACAAAAGGGGAGATGGTCTCCTTTCTGTTTTCATGATATCTGGGTTTGTGTGCAAAATTGTATGTATATATTTGAATACTTGAATACTGTGCTAAAGAAAAAAATAAGTACATCAGTCTTATGTTCATTACTTTAGGATATTTTTAAGACATTCATTTAGGCTCTATGATAAACATGTAAGTACATATACATGCACATGAACACATAAATATATATGTAAGTTTATGAACAAATACATTTATTACATAAGCACTATAAACCTATTGTTACAATCAAAACCAATTTCATGTCCTTGAAAACTTTTTTCATAATGCCTCATATTTTATTATAGCCTCAGAATTTATATTTTATTTTCCAAATGATGAAACTAAATGAGACTTGGAGAGGTTGGTCAGCCCCTGTGGCCTTGGCCAAGAAATTACACTTTATTGATGGCAAATCTAGGTCCAGAAAATCTGTCTCTTCCACAGTTCAGTACATTTTCCCATATATTTCCATCTAACAATGCATTAGGCACATAGTAGGCATCTGTGCTATGGCAGGCGATATGCTGAGTACAGCAGTAGAGACATTAGAAATCTGCTTGTCAGAGTCCTCACACTTTAGTAGGAGATGCTATTCCAGTGTTCATTAGTGCACTGATTTTCATATAGAAACCATTTCATTTTAGGGATGAATTTGGTAGTGTTTTTAAGTCTACCTTTTTTTTTTAATAGTATCATTTTTATTTGATTTATAGTGTATATAATGTTCGTACTTTAAAATAATTTTTTTAAGTACAAGCCAATAGTGCTGATTTGTTTTCTCTGCCATAATGAAAATGTCCAACTTTTTGTCTTTGTAAGAATTTATATAGTATATTTGAAAAAGGAGCTAGTGAGTATTAAAAAACAGTTTGGCTTCCACTGAAATCTTCTATTTAGATGAAGGAGAGTTAATTCTCATAGTGACCATGAGAACAGATCAGTTAGTTGTCATGTTGACAGCGGTTTAGATGAATGATTTTGTTTCATTCAAAAACCTCTCATGACCCGGTATTTCCAGTTTTTACTCTCTTGATTGACATTATGTAAAGTATCTTTCTTGCTCCTGGAGTATGATTTGAAAAATGTGTTGTGGTTGGAATTATGCAATTATATAAATTTAACATGTAAGTTATTTGATAAATTATTTTGTCCAATCATAAAAATAATGAGGAAACTGAGGCCTTATTTTTTGTTTTGTTTTCTTGTTTAACCTCATGGAGAACCTGAATTACAATGTTGAGAACAAAAGCTAGGTCTCATTACTATTTGGAGAAGTTCACTTAGTAAAAACTTACTGCCTTCTCATAAGAATATTTATAAGACCCACCAGTAAACTTATCTTTAAATGCGTACAATATATACATTTTATACAGCTTTTTTGTGTATCAGGCATACCTTAAGAAACTAGAACAGTGTCCTCTGCAAACAAAAATCTTTCTTTTCTTTGTAACTTGCCATGTAATGATTTTTTTCTATGTCATGGTTTAGGTAGCTAATGATAAAATGAATAGTCTATAACAAATTATAATGTGTAAAATATGATGTGGGTACTTAAGATGTGTTTAGGAAAACATTCTTAATGAATAAAATTGTAACAAATATTTGCTTTGGAGAATATCTCTTTTTAACATTTTTTTTTTTAATCTTGGAAAGTATTTCATATCTTTGACTTCATAGTATAGAAAACAGTTGGATTTACTTCAAGGACATTTTGGCTCCTTAGGTTGTGCTTTATTATTGGGGATTCATCTGACAAACTATGAGTTACCTGATGAAGGTAATAATATTTGGGAATCTAAGTGAAATATTCATTAGGTGACTTTTTAGGTTACAAGAGTGGCCTTGAATCCTAAACCACCTCATCAACATGAAAGATACCTGATTTGTATATGTATATATATATATGTATGTATTTTTTTGAGATAGTGTCTCACTGTGTTCTCCAAGGCAGGAGTGCAGTGGCACTATCTTGGCTCACTGCAAGCTCCACCTCCTGGGTTCAAATGATTCTCGTGCCTCAGCCTCCCAAGTAGCTGGGACTGCAGGCATGCACCTGTATGCCTGGCTGATTTTTTTTCTATTTTTAGTAGAGATGATATTTCACCGTGTTGGCCACACTGGTCTTGAAATCCTGGCCTCAAATGATCCACCTGGCTCAGCCTCCCAAAGTTCTGGTATTACAGGTGTGAGCCACCACACCCAGCCCAAATTTGATTAAATTAAGCAAGCTGTTTAAGAGAGCAGGGTGCTAAAAATAAGGCAGAAATTCACTTGAGGTTGGGAAGGGGTAGTCACTAGCCAAAGAGTCAGCAGCAAATTAAATGGAATAGCAAAAAAGTACGTGAGAGGAAGAAATTGTTCTAAAAAGCCCTTGATTCTTACCAGATTGCTGGTATTTCTGTCTCTTAGTTACATGAGTTACTTGAACCTTCTCTGTAATAATGAGTTTTAGAAACACCATCCTAAAACAATGTTTAGAGCAACAGAAAAGGATATTAATTAAAAACATGAGCAATTTCACCAGTATGTATTTCAGTATATACTAGATTTTTGGTATAAGAATAAATTTGGCATTACATTTAAAATTACTAACAATGCAGATTTGTAATTATTTTCTTCATGTTAATATATGCTAAATTTTATCGAGATTCATAGTATGCAGATTTTTAAGATTTCTATTTAACTTTTGACTTTTAATTTGGAGGAATTTTATCATATTAATCTTTTTATGTAACAGTTTAATAATGTGCCTCTGAATTTTAATTTATAGTGACTTTCTATTATTTTTGGCACTTCTCGTAACATCACAGCCGTAGTCTCTGTGGCATTATTTTATCTGATTTTGATTAAGAATGCTAGTAATTGACAGGTTGTATCCTATTTTCAGGCTCTCTAGGGATTTATGTTTTTAGACTTTCTTGAAAAGTTCTTTTCAAAGATTGTATCACCAATATAAAGTTTTTAATATTTAAAAATCACTTCTTTCTTTTTTTAAATCCTAGTTTGTCAAAAGATTAAATCACACTCCACTGCTAAAGGTACAAGTTAATTAAATCCAATGACTGCAGCCATTGTGTATGTTAAAATATATCTTTAAGGTGACATTTATAATACTTGGTCCATCAATAACTAACGTATATTACGAAATACTTATATCTGCCGCATACATACAGAACTAGAGTGTTAAGATATACCCAAAAGATTTAAGTTGGCTTATTTTTGATCTACTTAATGGGTAGTGAAATCCAGAAGAATATCCTGATAGACTGAATCCAGTACACTTAAATAAAGAGAAATGATCTATTTGTGTGTGTGTGTGTGTGTGTCGAGGGCTGAAGAGAAATGATCTAATATGAAATAAGTATATAGGTAACAAATGAATAAGTAAAGGATAATAATGGATTTAAAGCCAAGTTGCTGTCCCCTTTTGTTGGAGATTAGTTTCAAGGGACTTGATTTGATTTATATTTTTGAATTATCTTAACTTCCCATTATAAGATACTAAATTTAGTTAGTTAATGTCTTATAATGCTTAGACGGCAGCTGTGAACTTACCTAGTTAGCACTTTTGAGCTTTAGGAATGAATGACTGGAATACCTAAAAGTTTTAAAAAGTTATTTAATAACTAATTTTAATGTCTAAATTACAAAGGAATATGTCAACTTCTATAGTAGAAACTGGCTCAGTTTTTGTCTAAGGTAAGCAAATTAAATTTAAATTTGACTTACTTATTTTTACATTCCAACAATGATTTATTTTGTAGCAGTTCCACACCATCACCACTTTTATACTCAGCACCCTGATGATGATGGTAAGAAATCCCTAGAGAGTTTACAATCTTGTTTATTTTCTCATATACATCTGGAAGTATTTAAATAAAAAGAAATGATCAGTGTTTCTCTTCAAATTGATAAATGGAGAAGTACAATGTTGTTAAGAATAAGTTAAAACATAGAATATGAGGAGTATTCAGGTATCCGGCATTCTAAATTATTCTGTTTATTCTTTTGCTTGAAAGAAACCTAACAAGTTGTTTAGTACTGACTTATATTCTGAATGTAATTAAATGTAGTTTTCTCATGTTTTGCAGCTACATTTTCCGGTTAAGTTGCACTCGATTGGGACAGTGGGCCATTGGCTATGTGACTGGAGATGGCAATATCTTACAGACCATACCTCATAACAAGCCCTTATTTCAAGCCCTGATTGATGGCAGCAGGGAAGGATTGTAAGTATAAGAATTCGGAATTAGAGTGCTTATGATTCATGAATTTGAAAAATAAAAATTGCTTTGTGATGGAGAGAATGGATAGTGAGGATGCTTTTTATCTTAAGACTGCTTAAGATAAAATAAAATCCATAATAATGGATGCTCCTTAGTTTTTTTGTTAATCTCTTTAAATAGTGATTTTAAGGTAACCTAATTATTTGAAACTATGTTATAGCAAATACATTTCAACTTCAGATTACAACGTGAATTTTTATCTTTCATACACTAAGAAGCTGGGACTTAAAGGTAGTTTTAAAATAGATGTAATACTGTTTATATATTAAGAGAAAATTATTTAGAATAATTTACTTCTGTTTCCTCATATAACTCTTAGATTATTTAATTTCACCTTTTTATTTTGATTGTTAGTGCCAGATTTTCTTTTCTCTTTCTTTTCTGTTTCTCCCTCCACCCCTTTCTTTTCTTTTCTCTCTGTAGATCTTTCCTTTATTGGGCCCCTGCTGATAACTTAGCTCCAGTTTTGGGCAACTCTTTCGGCATTCTGAGTTTTTTTCTGGGGCCCCACGTTTGGTGCCAGATTATTGTCCACAAAAAGAGTCAAACTTTCAAATATTTGAAGAAATTTATTCTGAGCCAAATACGAGTGACCATGGCCTGTGACACAGCCTGTGACACACTAATAATGACTCCACATTCCAGGACTGTATGTTAATAGCTAAGTTTAGTTTATCTCAAGCTATTCTTTTTTAAAATTTAAAAATAAATAACTTCTTTGTTTTTTAGATTAATAATGAATTCTCCCCTACCCATTCCACGCACAAAGTTTTGACAATCTGTTGGGCCCCTTCATAGAAAATACGTCTGGTTCTTATTTGTTGTATTCATCATGCCATTTCCTTCGTCCTCTCCTTGTGTTCTTATTCTCAGTGTCACTTTGTCATGCTGCTTCTTCTTCCCCTCTGCCGTGCTGGGTAATTTAGAGATGCTTGTGATCAAACTTGCTGCAGTATGAATTGTGATAGAAACCTAGCAGGAGAAAGTCCACCAGAGTTAACAAAGAGCAAATGATTTGAGTTTTACCTTTTTCAAAGCAATTGCAAAAAAGAAAGAAAAGAGAAAAAGTCATGAGATTTACACAAAGAAAAAGTAGGCATTTTTAAAAACCTATGAGCTTTTGGGTGGAAGTGGTGGCTTACGCCTGTAATCCCAGCATTTTGGGAGGCTAAGGCTGGAAGATTATTTGAGCCTAGAAGTTTGAGACTAGTCTGGGCAACACGGCAAAACCCTGTCTCTTCAAAAAATGCAAAAAAATTAGATGGGCATGGTGGCTCGTGACCATAGTCCTGGCTACTATGGAGGCTAATGTGGGATAATCACCTGAGCCTTGGAAAGTGCAGGCTACAGTGACGTGATTGTGCCACTGCACTCCAGCCTGGGCATCAGAGTAAGACCCTGTCTGGGAAAAAAAAAAAAGACACACACACACACAAACACACAAACACACAAAATCTTTCAATAAATTAGTTACATAACAATTGTATGGCAAGTTATGGTACCAAATGTGTATTTCTCTTTCTTTTTCCAATTTTCATAAATTTGCTAGTCTTGGTTATTTATACCTTTCTTCTAATGCATCAAAGATTTGTGTATAGATTTTGATTTGTTTATAGATTTGTGTATAGATTGTGTATAGATTAGATCATGATTACAGATTGTTTTTAGGAAAATATACTTTAAAGTTAGAATTTATAAGTAGAGGGTGAATGAGCAAATCTGTAGACAGAAAAATTTTCATATAGCTTGTTTGAATTACGCCTTCGGTCTATTTTTCAAAAGTCTTTCAAAAAGTAACAAATTTTAGTATTATAATCAATTGAGCAAAGCTTTTAAACTCTTGAGTAAAATACCTCTTAACAACTTCACACACATACACGCACATCTCCAGAGGGATTTAGCTAGTTGATTTTGAACTTTAATGACATATTAGGATAAAATAGGATTTATAAATTAATTAGATAAGGTTTCTCATAAGATCAGTAAAAATAGAGAATTATCATCTCATCCAACTACCATCCAGATCCATTGTATTTCCTTATATTAGTAGCTAATCCAATATTGTTGACATAGCCCCATTGAAAAAGGCTCATCAGCGGTATATACTGGGTATACTAAGGACAGAAATCATCGTTGCTCCTGATAGGTTAAAAAGAACCTTTAACCTTTCCTGTGGTATGCTAATCATCATTTTTTAATCTTTCACTCCTGATTTCTTCCTTGAATTTCCTCATATTATTGAAATGTGATACATAAATTTTATATAATTTTTTTTAAACGGCAATTTTAGGATACCAAAAAGTTACTTATCTTCTTTGACTTATCTCCTCATTTAATATTTGTTGAATTTTGTAACACACCCATAAGGCCATTCTAAATTTTTATTGTATTCAGATGTAGTAAAGTCCTTTTGCTAAATCAAAAAAAAAAAATCTCACTTATTGTCCCTTAATATGTAAGAATTGTTTGTCCTTTAAGTTCATTTTTCTGGTTTTCCTGGGTAAATTCTAACACTTAACATGTTTGTAGACTCCTCATTCAAGGATAAACACTGTTCCTTTAAAGAATAGTTTTGTTATAGTTTTACCCTTTAAAATATACGTATTGTAGAACTATAGTCTTTTTTTTTTTTTTGAGATGGAGTCTCGCTCTGTCACCCAGGCTGGAGTGCAGTGGCGTGATTTGGGCTCATGGCAAGCTCCACCTCCCAGGTTCAAGCAATTCTCCTGCCTCAGCCTCCCCGGTAGCTGGGATTACAGGCAAGTGCCACCACACCCAGCTAATTTTTGGATTTTTAGTAGAGATGGTGTTTCACCATGTTGTTCAGGCTGGTTTAGAACTCCTGACCTCAAGTGATTTGTCCGCCTCGGCCTCCCAAAGTGCTGGGATTACAGGCGAAAGCCATCACGACCGACCAGTACTATATTCTTATTGGTTTATTTAAGAAATCTAGTATAGAAAGATATTAAACAGAAATAACCATAATTTAATAAACGGATGAAACACAGCAGTGACATTACCACTTTTTAAAATCAAAAATAGGTATTTTTCAAAACAGCAAATTTTATTTTTTAATGAAGTTTTGAATAACAAGGGAAACTTCTGATCTAATACAGCAAGAAGGCGTTATTACTACAACCTTTAGTTCAGATTTCAGTTTTCCCTGATAATAGAACCTTGTATCTATAGACCATTTTGTGTTTGTAGTGTTAAGTCAATGGAACATGGAAATATAACATTATCTAATTTTTTAAAATGTGTATGTGCATGTGTGTCTGTGTGTTTACATATGTGCACCTGTGTTTGTGTTAGGGTAAGTGGAAGATGAGAGAAGAGATATGGAAACTATAGAAACAGGAACACCACAGAAGTGTTTGAATAACTTACAAAACTGTGGCTTTTAATTATATTTTTCTTTCCATATGATATTAAAATGGTGTAGAATGATGTTGTTAACATTACCTGTGCTTCAGATGAAAGATGTATAATTGTTGCAAATAGGTATACATGAAAAGTATTTTGAAATAGAACATGATTGACCAGTAAAATAAATTCTTAACTTATATAAGAGACTAGATATTTTATTGAAAATGGTTGCTTCATGGCATAGGCTGTATTCATTTATGTATTTCTTATATGAAAATAACTTCTACATTTTAAGTGTCCTAAAAACAACATATTATGGAAATAGTGACATAATATGTTACTGATATGTTACATAAAAAGGAAACATCCAAATGTATGTTCGAATATGGAAAAATTTGATTAAAAATCCTCACATGCAACTAAAACTTGTATGTTTAAGGTAATAACATTTCTGTTTAAATTCAGTTATCTTTATCCTGATGGGAGGAGTTATAATCCTGATTTAACTGGATTATGTGAACCTACACCTCATGATCATATAAAAGTTACACAGGTAAGGATAATTTCTGGAAAAGTATAATTAAGTATCTATAATGCCTTTGAAATAAATAAGACTCTCTATACTGTAGTTAAAATCAGGCACAGGTATCTAATACAAAAGACACTTAAGGAATTCTAAGAGTGTTAAAGAGAAATTATATCACTTTCTTATATTTTTTGATACAAATTTATGGTATTAAAATTCTTGCTTGCCATATAGTATTGGCATTTATATGGGGGGAATAAAATAAATCCATAAGTAGGGAGGTTGGTTTAAGGAGAGAGTCATACTTTAGAAAACTACTAAAAAAAGATTAGAATAATTATATGCCTTAGCTTTTAGAGTTAAATGGGTAATTGAAGCCTGTTGACAATAACAGTAGTGTTTTTCTAAACCATTGTTGGTAATCTCAGATATGGATGGGAATATAAGTTGTTAAAACCTTCCTTGAGAGTGATATTCTGTAATTACAAAAATCTCAGTGAAAATATCTCTTCACTTTAGAATCTATTAAATAGGTCAGTTACACATGTACACAAAAATCTGTACAACAGGTATTCAGTGTAATATTTTTGTAAAAGTGAAAAATTACAAAATACCAAGAAGTTTAATAATAGATTAAATAGAATAGAATAGTATACTCATACTGTATTGTGTGAAGTCATCAGCAGGAGGGAGGTAGCTCTACATACTCACATGGGAACTTCTGCATCTTGTACTATAAAATAATTTCATTTATATAAAGTAGAAGTAGATAACATTTCATTTGGTAAAGTTGCATTATGTAAATAAATAGTCATTGCTGTATATGAACATATGAGTTTACTTTTTCAAAGATCAAAGAAACACCAAACTGGTAAGAGGATTTAACTGAGGAGGTGAAAGGGATTGCACAATCAGGGAGAGGATGGAGGGAGAACTTGAATGTTTTATTTTATATACAGCCTAGTTTTAAAATATTTTATATTTGAGTTATGTTCATGCCTTGTGTAATAAGTAATAAAAATCTAAGGGAAAAAGCAAACAAGAAGAATTATAGCTTTTTTTTTTAAGACAATAGATAATGATTTACCTTATAATTCTCCAGGTTTCAGTTCCTGTGGTCTTTACATGATGATAAGAGACATACACATTGACATTTATATGTACATGTTGTACATGTAAATTTAACAATTGCCATTTTATGTTTAATATATGATTGCCATTTTAAAAGTTATGTAGTCGTCCTGTATTTTCTAATATGTGCGAAAGGATACTCATGAAAGACAGTTTCTCTTTATAAAGCCATTAAAAAAAATAAATCTTTGGAAGTAATATTCATTTAAATTACTCATATTCTTACTGTTTAGGTTACATTTCCAGATGAAGTCTGCATCTATGATTTTAGCTTAATGTAATTTTTTTAATAGTTGCAAATTTGTCCTTTGGATAGTCATAACCAATATCAATACTTACCTATTATTTCAGGGACATTAACAATTTATAACTTACTTTGGATTACTGTAGATTTATTTCTTTTCCATTCTTATGCATTCTCTCTTGTTTCTTTCCTTATGTTCCCCCCCAAATTTTTGTATATTCACACAGCATAGTAGATAACAGTTTATGTGTATACATGTGTACCTGCATGTACATGCATATGTATCCATGTATGTATATGTATACATATTTTTCCTCACCAGGATTGTAATATATTTTAGTAGGCTTTGGACTAAATATTGTTATTTATTTATCCTATTCAGTGCCAGGCACATTGTAGTCACTTACTGAACTAAAAGTTACTCCATTTACCCAAATTTTGGTTTCATAATTCCTTTTCTTTCTGTTCCTAACATCTTTTTTCGTATTTTCTTTGAATTTACCAATTTTCTTGGGTCTTCTTTGTCACAAAGATCTTTTCAGTATTTGAATTTTGCAAATTTTAATGTGTCCAGTGTTTTAAGCTAAAATCGTAATCAAGAACATTGCAGTTTTCATAAAAAGGTTTTTGGTTACTGACGTGATTTGTTTTCTTGACACTGTTAGGGAAAAAGTGTGCACTTTTTAGTTAGAGACTTAATTTAGAATTTGAAGCAAACAATTTAAACTTATTAAGCCCCAGGTTTAACTTTTGTTAAGTTCAATATATCTTCTTATGCTTTGGAGATTATGTGAAACAGTAAGTGTGGACCACAGTGCCTGGCATGCAGGAAGAACTTGGTAAATGTTTGCTGCTCTTCTTCCATTCTGGGATTTATAAAGATATTGAAGCAATAAAATTTAATGTTTATCCAAGTATCATATTTTTTTCAATTTGACAGTTAAATTAGAGGAGCATGTGGCATTTATAAAAAAGATAACGTCACTTCATATTCCTATTTTAAAACCATAGATTTTGTCTTTTGAGTCACTGTGACTGTTGAAGCAAGTCCCTTTCTAAAGGAACAGTAAAGGAACATTAAATAATCTGAATCATTAAGAAGCATATAAGAAAGATGATAAAAGTTCAAACCTTTTTAAAATGGATTTTGTAGACTAAATTGTGATTATCAATTCAAAACATGTCTCAAATGGTAACAAAATTCTGACAAGATCAATTGCGAGGTATTTACTGTGTGTCATTTTATTTGGGAAAATTTGATACTAACAATTCAGTTCATTAACATTACTTTTTTTCCCCCAAATTCCAGGAACAATATGAATTATATTGTGAAATGGGCTCCACTTTTCAGCTCTGTAAGATATGTGCAGAGAATGACAAAGACGTCAAGATTGAGCCTTGTGGGCATTTGATGTGCACCTCTTGCCTTACAGCATGGCAGGTATAATCATTAGCATCATGGATGTCTTTCTTATATATCCTACTAGTATTTCTCCTTTCAGTTTTCTTCTTAATGGTTTAGGAAGTAATGCTGATAAGTGCTTTATTTGAAATGATTATTTGAAAAATTTATATGTTTGAGTTGCTTTATATAATTTGATTTTTAACTATCTTAGATTTTGTTTCTTTTAAATGTATAACTTAATTTTATTAGTCATCAGTAGTTCTACGTTTATAGTACCATGGATTTGATTTCAGGATGTTCACTTATAGGTATTACCAGCTAAACATATTTATGCCATTTATTGTAGGTCAGAATCTGTTTGTAATAGGTCAGTTTCTGAAGCCAAGTAAACCGTAATAGATAAATCTTATTTTGATATTTTCAAGCAAACCTCTTTTTTTCCAAAGGAGGGATGGTTCGTGTCTCACATATGCTCCATAGTGCTGAAATTGGAGAATCAGACAGGAAGTCTCTCTCCCAAATACTTATAGTTCCCACAGAAACAGACATTAAAGTTTCCTATTTACTGAAGCATAACCTCAGGCAAATTGCTTTCCCATCTGTAGCAGGCATTCAATAAATATAAATTGATTTGATGTTTTATAGAAAGGTCAGGAGAATAACTGGTTTTCCCAATGACTTTCTTATATTTCTTCATCTGTAATGAAGATTGGAGATTGAAAAGTGGATCTTTGGACACATTTCCAGTTTTGAGTATTTGGAGGAGTCATGGAATATTTTGATCAAGGCATTTTGAAACTGCTGTCTGATGTAGTTATATTGAAGCTAGAAGTATATCGATAGGGTTTAGAAAGCAAATAATTAAGTTTTCTAGCCTTTTAGAAAAATTGACAGTGAAGCGTATAGTTGACATCCCTACCCTATTTCTGAGCCATCTCAGTCCGTGATTTTCCTTGTCCAACTCTGCACCTCTGCATTGCTTGAGGAAAGATAGGCATTGAGGTTCATGGAACGGGGCTGACAGACTCAGAGGGGCACTGATGCCTGCCAAGCTCCTTGCTTGGTAATAAAATATCCCATTTTCAGAGTCATGAAAGGGCCTGCTGCTTCTTTTGTGAATTTTTTTAATAGAGGAGGAAAAGAGGAAGAATTAGGAAATGAATTACAATGATTTATATTTTCAAAATCCTTTCTGAAAGCCCAGAGCTCTTCGCTACCTCAGTAACATTGTTCAGAATCCCTATACTTCTCTCTTTCAATACGCATTTGGTTTGTATTTTATTTTAGGTTTTTCTCTATATCCTCTCCCTTATTTCCTTTTATCTCTTCGTGATGTTGGTGAATTTTGCATATTACAGGGAGATGTTGAAGGAGATCATTCTCAACATAGATACTTGATTTCCATTTAAATTATGTTAACAGCAATAGTTCTGCAAACTTAGCAGTGCCTTTTAAAAACTACATTCAATACATGTAGATATGTTGGTAGAATTGTTGGCAAATGTATTTCAATGTGTCAGTAGGAGATATGATAGAGATATTGATTTAGTGATAGATTGTCTCTAATTGGACTACATAGGACTGGTCTACCTGATAATCATTCCATGTTTCAGGAATGTATATTCCTGTTAGTTTAATATATATATTAAATGTATACATATGTATTTAATATGTATATTAAACTAACAATGAAAACAAATTGTGTTCATCACCCCTCTTTGCCTTCAGTGTGGTAGTATGGTTTTTATAGGTGGAAAGAAATGAAAAGCCTTGCATTTCTCCATGAAGAAAATCAGAATAATAGGCTGATACAAATTCCTAACATTCTGCCTCCATGCAGGGCTTGTGTATTTTAGCCATTTTTCATGGGATTGCAGTCTTAGAGCACACACATGCATACGTGTTGCAGGACTTCACCTCTGTAACTCAATATTATGCTTAGTATTTGAAGGTTAAGTTGGTTAAAAGTCAGAAGCTGCTGTTAGTTTGACAGAAACATTTGTTTAGTGAAATATATTGTTTAAAGCATCAGTTGCTTACTGGCCAGATATGGTGACTCACACCTCTAAATCCCAGTACTTTGGGAGGCTGAGGCGGGAAGATCCGTTGAGCCCAGGAGTTCAAGACGAGCTTGGACAACATAGGGAGACCCTGTCTCTATAAAACAATAAATAAAAATTTAAAAAATAGTTGTTTACCTTGGAGCCTAGGGAGAGTAGAAAAATATGGCTGAATATAAAGCAAGAGATATTTTATTTTACTTTCTGTATACTTCTTGAAAGAAAGTTTATTTATTCTTAGTAATCAATACTGCTTTCGGTAAGTCCTAACTTAACCTTGTCAATAGATTCTTGGAAACTGCAACTTTGAGCAAAGTGACATACTGTATGTGTAGGAACCTTAACTCTTGTTTCTATCATTTAGCCTATGATAAAATGGATTTCGTTATACAGTAAGTTGTTGGACTTAAAGTCTCAATTTCCAAGATCTGATTAAAGATATTAATTGAGGACTTAATGTATTTATTTGTTAAGTTTGTAAACTATTTGCAATAGCTTCATTATGTGCAAAAGACATGGGAATATTTCCCAGTTGTTGTCATTCTGTTTTACTAGTGCTGTGTCCTTTACATCACCACAACATTTCTGTGGGTTACAGTGCATTCTCCAAATTGGTGTAGTTCCTCTTGCTTGTTGTTTATCAATTCCTTGAAGTATTTCATGATTTTTTTGTACTGACCTAATGACCTTCTATGAAGGTATGTCCAGTACTGTTGATAAATTTGTAACATTTACTATTTCTCTTTTTCACTCTGAACTACTTCTCAGTTTTACTTTTAGAAATTGAGGAAGTACATAAATGTCAAACTCTGAAAACTGTGTTTAGCTAAAATTTTAAAAGTTATGTGAGAGAGCAGTAACAAAGTAGTTTACTAAGTAAAGTATTAACAGAAAACGATGAATTCCAAAGTATTCAGAAAGTTGAAATAATAAATTACATTTATGTTACCAGAGAGTAATGTTATTAATATGATTATAGAATTTTGCACCTAAATTAATGAAAAATATGCATATCTTTAGTTTCAGTATTATCTTTGGATTCTCCTCAAAGAAGCTCATCATTAATAAGTATTCTGATACATTTTATATATGTCTCTGTAAGCTCTTACTTCATTATTTCATATTGTAAATATTTCCATATTTATGTATTTCCTTTCCAGAATCTAGATTACTTTACCTATTTTAGAATCTCTCTCTGCATGTTATCTGTACATTGGTCATTACTCAGTAAAATACTTATAGATTACATGCTAGGTAATGTAAAGGAAAAAGAAGTCTAAAAGTACATTAAATAAAAAGCCAGTATTGCAGATTGATTGTGAAAAGCTCTTACAATAATTTTCTGAGAAGTATTTATGATCTTTTCAAAGACCTTTTATCATATTCAGTATCTGAGAATGAATCCTAGAAATTCTAAGGTTTAGTTCCATCTGTTCCATTCACTAGCTATTGTGTAATTTCCTTAACTTTTTACATTTTTATCTTTTCCACCCATTTTTGAACCATGTTATTTTACTTTTATTGTTTGCAGTACTACCAGCACTAACCCAGAAGCAGTAAGACTGTGTTTTTATCGCTCTTTTGCACCAAAAAAACATGCACAGTGATCCCTGGTTTATGTTTTCTCTACCCCTAAAGAAAATTGTTCTTAGGTCAATAAATCGAAATTGATATTTCAGTCTCTGTATCTCAGTGGGATCTTACTGGTCAAAGGAAGTTTCAACTTTTGAACATTTCTACTTTTGGGTAATCTAAGTATTTTTACATTGAGATATAGTCTTCACATTGTGGGGCCTCCTGCCAACTAACGTATCTGTTTTGGCAGGTTTTGTATTATTGCGTGAACAGCAATGTTTGTTGATCATTTAAACATTTTATTGCAAAATGCCTCTGGTATTTAATAAAAATAAAAGTCTTATAAAGTTAATCTAGTTAAAGCACAGTTGTAAAACATTAGATATGCTGAAGATCTCGTATCTGTAATCTCATCTAGCTGCTCACTTAACCTAACTGACGGTAAATATGTCAGTGAGAAGCACAAAATTATAGCACACTTCCTAGTTCCACAAAATATTGCCAGAAATTGTATCTAAACTTGTAGATACATAAAGAGAAATGTTTCAAAGGTATTAGGTCTCTGGACTTAGGTTAAAATAACTTAACATCTCTCTTTTTCAGTTTACTCCTCATTCAAAAATGGTTTAAAGACATTGTTTTAAAGACAGTTCTACTTTAAAGACATTGTTTTTGTTTTACATGATTAAATCTGCAAGCTTAACTGTGCACAAGGAGAATTTGTTATTTTGCTTCTTCCCCTTACTGGTTTGGTAGAAGCAAACCTAGATGGTTTCCACTGTCATTTTCATTTACTTATTTAGGAAACATTCTTTGAGCAGCTGCAATGTCCCACGTTATGTACTGTTCTCTGAACTAAGAACTCTGAGACACAATCCATAGCCTCAAGAAGTTAAAATTAAATCTGAAAGTCCTATTGAGGAGCGTGCTATTAATAATTACTCAAAGTAAGTATCCTGTTATCCTTCAAATTTAATTATGGCTACTAGACATTTTTTGTTACTTTCTACTGCTTTGGTTGGGCGTGCTGATATGAAAATGATTTTAAAGGCTGCGTGTCTGCCAAGAAGCTATGATAAATCAGTTAAAATCCAATAGGAAATATTAAACCCTGTCCATAAATCATACTATGCTCAGCAGTGTGCATTTTTAGCAAATCATTCTTCACCAACTTTTCTTTCTATCTGATGCCCTACTTTGGTTTAATTGAAATTCATTAGAGATTTAAATTTTATGTAGTTAACAGAAAACTTAAGAAATGCATAGTAGCTGTGTCAGTTAGTTGTTACAGGCTGCAAGTGGTTACTCTTTAATTGCCGTCATAATGGCCCATTAGTCATGCCTCTGAAGAGGTGTCAGATGCTTTTTATTCTTTCTGAAAACATCTGTGTTATTTAATAAATTGAATAAGCAAGGAGAGTTTGCACAGCATACTAAATAAGCTGAATAATCACCTTTCTAGAGACATTTTTTGAAGTAATATTACTCTTTGTGCAACGTTTCTGTGCTGCCCGTGGTAATAAAACCTGGGGAGTTGTCTTCCATGTCCACATGTTAATGGGACAAAATGTTTATCTTCCCAAGCCTGAACTTCTGCACATCTTCATTTGTGAGGTAGTATATTATGCAGCAATGAATCTGCAGCATTATCCTAAGATTAAAAGTTAAGGAATTGTTTTCATTCTGTGCTTATTTCAGGAATCTAGAAAATGGCT
Source organism: Cacajao melanocephalus (assembly GCA_963573385.1). Taxonomy (NCBI): domain Eukaryota; kingdom Metazoa; phylum Chordata; class Mammalia; order Primates; family Pitheciidae; genus Cacajao; species Cacajao melanocephalus. The sequence goes on along the minus strand of CAUYLG010053826.1, from coordinate 20,351 downwards.
TTTGATTTGTAGCTCTCCTTGTAGAGGTCCTTCACATCCCTTGTAAGTTGTATTTCTAGGTATTGATTCTCTTTGTAGCAGTTGTAAATGGGAGTTCACTCGTGATTTGGCTCTCTATTATTGGTGTATAGGAATGCTTGTGATTTTCGCACATTGATTTTGTATCCTGAGACTTTGCCGAAGTTGCTTATCAGCTTAAGGAAATTTTGGGCTGAGATGATGGGGTATTTTAAATATACAATCATGTCATCTGCAAACAGAAAGGACACAAACAAATGGAAAAACATTCCATGCTCATGGATAGGAAGAATCAATACCGTGAAAATGGCCATACTGCCCAAAGTAATTTATAGATTTAATGATACCCCCATCAAACTACTGTTGACTTTCTTCACAGACTTAAGAAAAAACCACTTTAAATTTCATATGGAAGCAAAAAAAGAGCTCATATAGCAAAGACAATCCTAAGCAAAAAGAACAAAACTGAAGGCATCACACTATCTAACTTCAAACTATATACTACAAGGCTACAGTAACCAAAACAGTATGGTGCTGATAACAAAACAGATATATAGACCAATGGAAGAGAACAGAAACCTCAGAAATAACACCATACATCTGCAACCATCTGGTCTTGGAAAAACCTGACAAAAACATGCAATGGGGAAACGATTCCCTATTTAATAAATGGTGTTGGGAAAACTGGCTAGCCACAGCAGAAAACTGAAACTGGACCCCTTCCTTATGGCTTATACAAAAATTAACTCAAGATGGATTAAGACTTAAGTATAAGACCTAAAACCATAAAAACCCTAGAAGAAAACCTGGGCAATACCATTTAGGACATAGGCATGAGCAAAGACTTCATAACTAAAACACCAAAAGCAATGATAACAAAAGCCAGAATTGACAAATGTGATCTAATTAAACGAAAGAACTTCTGCACAGCAAAAGAAACTGTCATCAGAATGAACAGGCAACCTACAGAATGGGAGAAAATTTTTGCAATCTATCCACCTAACAAACGGCTAATACCCAGAATCTACAAGGAACTGAAACAAATTTACAAGAAGCAAACAACCCCATCAAAAAGTGGGTGAAAGATATGAGCAGACACTTCTCAAAAGAAGACATTTATGCGGCCAGCAAACATGAAAAAAAGCTCATAATCACTAGTCATTAGAGAAATGCAAATCAAAACCACCGTGAGATACCCTCTCATGCAAGTTTGAATGGCAGTCATTAAGAAGTCAGGGAACAACAGATGCTGGAGAGGATGTGGAGAAATAGGAATGCTTTTACACTGTTGGTAGGAGCATAAGTTAGTTCAACCATTGTGGAAGACAGAGTGGCGATTTCTCAAGAATCTAGAAATAGACATTCCATTTGACCCAGCAATCCCATCACCGGGTGTATACCCAAGGGACTATAAATCGTTATACTTCAAAGATACATGCACACGTATGTTTATTGCAGTACTCTTCACGATAGCAAAGACTTGGTTGGAACCAACCCAGATGCCCATCAGTGAGAGACTTGGATAAAGAAAATGTGGCACATATACACCATGGAATACCGTGCAACCATAAGAAAGGATGAGTTCATGTTCTTTGCAGGAACATGGATGAAGCTGGAAACCATCATTCTCAGCAAATTGACACAGGAACGAAAAACCGAACACCGCATGTTCTCACTCATGAGTGGGAGTCAAACAGTGAGAACACATGGACACAGGGAGAGGAAGATCACATGCCAGGGCCTGTCATGGGGTGGGGGCTTAGGGGAAGGATAGCATTAGGAGAAATACCTGATGTGGATGATAGGTTGATGGGTGCAGCAAACCACCATGGCATGTGCATACTTACATAACTAACCTGCACATTCTGCACATGTATCCCAGAACTTGAATTATAATAAAAAAAAAAAAAGAAAGAAAATGGCTTTTGAGCTCCTGAAAGGGACAAACTCTAAACTGTGTTCTTTACATTTTCCTTTCAAAAAAAAAAATGGATATCTTTGTCAGTTGGATATTCGGCTATGTTTTGAATTACTGCCAAGGACTTTAATTCAGTTAAACATAAAACTAATTTTCCTGTGGTTATTCTTCCTGCATATTGTTTGATATAATTTAAAGGAAAGGTATCAGAGTATTCAAAACAGTAATTCACCAAAAAAATCAATGAACTCTGATTTTAATATGAAATGTGATTAAAGAGATTTATAGATGTTCCATATGTAGAGAGCGTTCCTGGGGAAAAGTATATAGTTGTCTGAGAGAGGAGAGAAGCTCAAATGATCACATTTAAGGCAATAAGAAATAATCTTTGGCCAGGCGTGGTTGCTGACATCTGTAATCCCAGCACTTTGGGAGGCCAAGGTGGATGCATCACCTGAGGTCAGCAGTTGAAGACCAGCCTTGCCCACATGGCAAACCCTGTCTCTACTAAAAATACCAAATAGCTGGGCATGTTGGTGGGCGTCTGTAATCCCAGCAGCTCGGGAGGCTGAAGCACAGGTGAATGATTTGAACACCAGAGGCGGAGGTTGCAGTGAGCCGAGATCACAGTACTGCACTCCAGTCTGCGTAACAGCAAGATTCTGCCTCATAAAATAATAATAATTAAAAAAAAGATAAATCTTTTACTCTCTCTTCCTTCAAAAGCAACCAGTCATCAAATTTCTAGCCTCAGTGAAATTTTATAACTTTAGTACAACAAATGGAAAATGATACTTGCCTTTATGAACGTTTTAAATTGGTACTTTTGTCTTCAACCACCTGTTGTGTCTTTTGTGTAAATGTGGTTAAATGTTGGAGCTTCTCTTTCATGTTGGGAGTAATATAGAAGCTGCTAGAGTTGCCCAAAAGTGTTATAATAACATGATGAACTAGAGTAATGCACTAGAAAAGGAAAGGAAATGATGGGTATGAGAAAAGAAAGTCCAGTAGAGTAAGTACTTGACTCTTAAGTCTAATGACTAAATTAGTTGGATGCTCACTGTATTGTAAAGTATCTGGACAGTAACAGAACTGGCACTTTGGAAACATTTTCGGTTGACTCCTGCATGGATCTTTCATAGGTGTTTTTAAAGTTGACACCATTTTTAAAATGTCTTTATAATGTAGACTCATTCCAAATTACCCACTCATTCTAGACCAACTTCATGCATTAAAATTTTAAGTTGAATTCAAGCAACAAATGTTTGAAACAAAAAACTCTTACTATGTAAAAACATATCCCCAGAAACGGTGTAATTATTCAGATAAATTTTATGTCTTCCTGTTAAAGAGCCGAATGTTTTCATTTAGAGTGAACAGAATATACATTGATTGTAGTTGTTTTTTTAATTTTGAAATTTGCAATTTGAGCAAAATAGTTTTCAAGTTTTTACATTTATGAATGATCATTAGTAGCAAGTGGCTGTTTTTCACCTGTATTTTAACTTTGGCTGTGAATCTGAGATTGAAAAACCACCTCATGCGGATCCTGTAGTGGAGTGTTGAAATGATTAGACTCTTGAAATAGACCCCCTTGTTGTGATTTCCTACTTAAGCTTTGCTTGCTATGTGACCTTCATCAAACTAGTAAACCATTGTTTCTTGTTGGTAAAATGGGGGACAATAATTGGACCTACCTTATAGGATTAAATGAATTCATATTTAGAGAGTGCTTACAACGGTGCTTAGAATTTTAGTTATTATTGTTTCTAGTAAAGTACTTAGAAGATATCTCATATTTCCAATTGTGGTTAATCTATGCTAATAATTCTGTAGGTTTTAAATTGTATTCATTTCATTACAAAATGGAATTTGTATAAAGACTTTTTTTCAGATGTTAAGATATGTTTCCTCAGTTTTCTTATTATATTTATTCTTGAAACTATTTTGTATTAATTATGGCAACTGGAATTTTGTATATTTTTATAGCACTTTATAAAGCTTTAAACTGATTTATCTCACTTTATCTTTACGGTGTCTCTAAATGTGCATTATCTTATACATGAGATGCAATGAATTGTCCAGTGTCTCACAGCTGTAATTGAGGGAGGTGGAAGTCCACTCCAAGCATCCTAATTCAGAATGTCTGTGCTCCTTTTCTGCTTCTCTCTGGAGGTCTTAATGGGCCTCCCAAATCAAAACTAGAGGCGTCTAGATTCACCAGTGTCTTTCCTTTGTCCATCATGAAATAAACCAGAACCAAAGATCTCTCCCAGTCTGTGGCATTTTGTCTAAGATTACTATTTACTATCCTTCTTTATTCAGCCAGAGGTTACTGAGTTTCTGTGGAAGATACTGTGCTTTGAAAACTTGGTATGGATCCAACCTATTCTCAGTGCACTTATTTACATATAATTTTTCCAGTTATAATTGCTGTATTTAAAAAAAGATTTGTGACAACCTCATAGCTACATGAAATACAGCAAGGTAATATAAATTAGAAGTTATTGATAAAGAAAAAAAATACACACATACATATGCATACAGTTACAGTAAAAATATACACTCCAAAATGAGACTTAGGAGGTCCTATGTATACCTTACAGCCCTTGATGTGTATTATATATGTGGGAAGGCATAAAGTGACTGACCTTGTCAAAGTGTGCCTCTAATAATCATTCCAAAAGCAAATAAATCATACTATATATAATGCTATCTTGAAAACATTTAAAAGAAAGTATCTAAGATACAGTATGTCTGTCTTAGCAATATTTAAACAAAATGTGCAAGACAGTTGATACAGGATGATGATGATCATGAGATCGTACTACCAATATTCATTTGGATTTTTACAGAGTATTTTTGGAGAATGGAGTATTATGAAAGTTTAAATTTTTTTTCTATTTCTCAATGTTATTCTATTCTGAGTTTACCTAAAGTTATATTTTTAAGTAATGTCACTAACTTACAGTATTAGTGGTTGAGATGTGAGTCTGAATTATTTTACTATATTATGAGAAATGACAGAGTTTCGTTTCAGCTGTGTATAGTATTCACTGATAACTTCTGTACCCTTTGATTTAGAGGTTTTTCTTATTTGAGGAAGTGAAACCTACTGAGTCATTTAGAATAGATGGAGTCCTCAGTACTTCCTCTTAACATTCACAGAATGGTGGGGAATAGAAAATGAGTTATTTACTGGTCTGTCTTCTTCATTAACACATATTATTTGATCTTGTCTTAAGTGTACATTGACAGGAGCATTATTTTAATTATTGTATTGAAGACATTCTTCATGTGTATTTAATCAACCACCTGACAGAAACTAGGGCAGAGTAACCAAAGTAGCATTTGAGACTTTATGGTTAGACGTAATTTTCCTGTGATGGTAGTCCATTTATAAAGTGTGATAGATGAAGTCATATTAGAGTAAGTACCATTAGAGACACATTCAGTGTGACCTGTGTTTGCAAATCAAAATTGATGTTCATTGCAGCTTTTTGTTGATCTGATGAGTAATGTAAACTCTCAACAACAAAGCTGAAGAGAAGATGTATTTTGTGATATCTACTCTTACAATAGGTACTCTTAACACACATCAGTAATTTGTATATCATTAAACTTTCAAGTAGCATAGAGAAAAATCTAAATTCAATTTTAGATGAACAGTTCTCAGTTTTTTCTTGTTCTGTGAAGACACAGTTGTTGCCTTTCACCTCCTACTCCTTCAAAACTCAATCTTTTAAGTTACCTCTTATGAGGAAATAGATCACAGAAACTGGATGTTTATGTTTAACCAGAGCAATATGTGAGTTGACCCTGGAGGTTCAAAGAGAAACTTCTGTAGCCTATTAGTGTGTCTTGCACATTCTATGAATTGTACTAAAAAATAATGTGACTTTCGTGATTTAGATTGAGTGGAATAATTTTTAGATGATACTGTACTGGAATTAGGTCTTTAAAAGGTCTTGATATTTGGATACTAAAATATGTACCAGTGAATTTATATGATGTGTAGGAGGTACTTCAAAACAATCTAAGAGTGGAAGGAATAAGAGTATATACATGAAACTGGTTTGGAGATGAATTGATAATTGTTGAAGTCAGGTGATAGGTACATAGAAATTCATTATAGGTTTCCCTCAAATTTTATGTATATCTGCGATTTTCTATAATTTTTTAAAATGTATGAGTAAATTAAGTGCCTCTGTAGGTCTCAAAGTACTGCTTTTCATTCTTCATGTGTTAAAGGCACAGGGACCATCATATCTTGCTTGCTTTTGTTTTCTTTTTTTTTTTGACATAGAGTCTTACCCTGACCCAGGCTGAGGGCAGTCAGGCTGTCGTAGCTCACTGCACCTTCAAACTCCTGGTTTTAAACGAAACTCCCACCTCAGCTTCACGACCAACTGGGAGTTCAGGTGTGTACCACCACACCTGGCTAATGTTTTAAACATTATTTTTTTTTGTAGAGACAAGGTCTTGCTATGTTGCACAGGCTGGCGCAGCTTGCTGTTGTATAAAACTATCTTTTTCAAATTGTTTCATGTAGATCTGTAAAAATACTCCATAGGCACCTAATATGGATCCCTTTTGACTTTTATAACAAGGGGAGTTTTGCCTGGATGATAACAAATATTGAATATGACTTTAAATTTAATATTCTTTTTATAGATATATAAGAGAAAGATTTAGCTTTTCTTAAATATTTACTCCTGTGTTAGAAAATACTGTTAGGAGATTATCAAAAAATAGAAGAGTTAAATCTTGGTTTTATTATCTGTAAAATGATGGAGCAAATAATATTTAGTGTGTTTTGAAGGCCACCAGACCTGAATATGTGGGGTGGTAAACCGTGAAGGATTCTATATTTATACGTCTGTATTTCTCTGTATCACCTTAGTTCAACTATTTTACCATTCCAAGTTTCTTTTCCAGATTATGTACAAGCAGACGAATAAGGGAATGTTGCAATTTTTTTTTCTTAATCAAGCCAAGGTTTTTCCTTTTTTGACAATTTGTTTGGCAAAGGAGGTGTTCAGTTTGTTAAGCTGAATGAAGCTTAGAAAGAATAAACTATCACAAGATCTGCCATTCAGTAGATGCTTGGTAGTTGTTCAATGAGAAGAGAGTGAGAGAGGTATTCCATCCTGGACCAAGCATCAGTGTTGGGCAGGTAGATCACTAATTTCCTATTAAACCAAGTGGATAGGATAGTCCTGAATTAATTATGGAACAGTTTCTTTAAAGATGTCAACTCTCTGCATCTCTTGTCTTGCCACTAAAATGGTGCTGTTTGATTCAATTTCTTCCTTAAAATAATATGATTTTTACTACTTTTCAATAACACATTGCTAAAGTCAGTATATAATGCAAAAACAAAAATAGGGTGGACAAGATCATATACCACCTTTTCTCTAGAAAGTAATGTTATCTGTAGGGCAAGAAAACAGTTTTTTTTTTTTTAACTTCCCTGCAAATTCTGAATTTTTAATGTAGTTTTAAGAAATGAACATAGGAGACTTTGAGCAAAACATCCAATAATGACCAGTAAATACATTTCCACCCCAAAAGTATTTGTACAAATCTTTTTGCATCATACTGTTTAAAAGCAAGATAAGGGGCAAAACTTAGTATCTCACAGAGTACTTTATATTCCAAATGAGCTCTGTGTCAGAATGACAGGCTTTCAGGACAGATGATGGTTTCTGAATATAAATGTACACATTTTAAATTTTCCTAATTGTGGATAAAGATTTTTAAATACACAGGCAGTTAAAGCAAATATTTCGCCATAGTTAGATACACAGGAACTTTTCTAAACTAGATTTTGAATTGTATTTTTCTCACCAATACTACTTCTTTATTATAAATTTTTTACCAAAGTATACTTTTTATGGAATGTTTAATTAGTACTGCTGTCTTTTCATAAAGAGAGATATGATTCAATGTCTAGTTTTCTTCAGGACTCTAATGCATTGATACATTAGAATTATAAGTGAACATTCAGGAAAATAAAGAGGCTTCTTTTCTTGGGAAAGTCAAACTTTTAAAAATACTTCTTTTTCTTAGGAAACAGAAGATACTGACTATTATATATTTTGTTGGTGCCCTCTTTTACACCCACTACCTCTTAAAGACAAATCTTCCCCCACCTCCTACCCCAAAAACGTTTTTTGGGAAGGGCAGCTTTTTTATAGTGTAGAACATTAGCATTTCTGAACCAATCAATGAATTTTCTATTTGTTTAGGAGTCGGATGGTCAGGGCTGCCCTTTCTGTCGTTGTGAAATAAAAGGAACTGAGCCCATAATCGTGGACCCCTTTGATCCAAGAGATGAAGGCTCCAGGTGTTGCAGCATCATTGACCCCTTTGGCATGCCGATGCTCGACTTGGACGACGATGATGATCGAGAGGAGTCCTTGATGATGAATCGGTTGGCGAACGTCCGAAAGGTAGAAGTAGAAAACACCGGTTTAGTTACAGTGGTGTGACCATATGAAAAACAAATGATGCCATCATAAATGGAGTATGACTGAATGTATTTGAGTTTGGAAAAGAGGCACACGCACATGCACATGCACACGCACACACACACACACACTGTGTCTCTCTGTCTGTCTCTCTCTCTCTCTCTAGCCTGGGCCAACACAGGGTCAGTATAAAAACTATCACTGTCTACAACAACCACAAATCAACCCGGAAGGTCTCCAGGGGCAGTAACACACGTGGAGCTGTCATCTCCTGTGATAGCAGTGCCTTCTTCTAAAATACTGCTGAAGAACCTATCTGAAACTATGTTACAGTTAACTTTTTTCATAAGTAGGAGTATACTCTAAAATAATGATAAAAAGTATAGTAAATACATAAACCAGTAACATATTTATTATCATCACATATTATGCACTGTACATAATTATATGTGCTATACTTTTATGCAACTGGCTGCACAGTAGGTTTGTGTACACCAGCATCACACAAACACGTGAGTAATGCTTTGTGCTACAACATTAAGACGGCTATGATGTCACCAGGCAATAGGAATTTGTCAGCTTCATTATAATCTTATAATATCTTATAGGACGACCATTATATGTGTAGTCCATCATTGAAATGTCATTGTGCAGGGCAGGAAGATAATGTTGACAGACTGCTATAATCATAGATTGAGAGAGAACTAGATTCTACTCAAGGTACTCTCACTGGTTTTAAACATCGTAATGAAAGGTGATGAGAATGTTTGTATAGAATTAAACATCATCTAACACTGGCAATAGCAGATCTGTGAAGGAAATATTTAAGAAAGGAAATTATTAAAATTGGAAATGGTGAAACTGAACTTGATTAAAAATATTCTTTGTTCAAGTCTAGAAGAAGTGTCTGTTAGAGTTTTTTCTTCATGGGAAGGCTGTCTCACCGTTTGGCTTCTGGGAGGTCACATAAGATTTACCTTTGTGAATTTACCGGAGTCTGAGTTTGCTCATCAACGTTGTTGACTCAGAAAAATTGACCTTGTCAGCTCACTGAGAATGGACGTTACTGCCCAGTAAAGTTTATATAACCAAGTACACAACAGACTAATCAATGAACCAGAATGTCAACTGATTAATTTGCAGATCGGACATATAGTGGTCAAGAGAGGTAGACTCTTGGATATCAGGCTATTCCCTGGACAGAAAGATATATGAAATCCCAATTAGTTTCACAAATTTTTTTGCTCTCAGAATCAAAGAAATTGTATTGAGTGATGTGAAAGGTCTGCATATATGGTGCCACCCTTCCTCCTGACGGGCAGACCTGGCTAATCAGTCATGATAATCTTACCCCACTGAATTCAGACTTGGCCTACAGAGCCTTTTCAATACAACCCTGAAGATCTTCCACTGTAATTCATTAGGATTTGGCAGGTAGCATGAAACCTATTTGCCATTGTCACTAGGTGGAGTGATGATAATGTGTAATGGCATCAGATTATATTCACTGTATTCATCAATCTCTGTAATAATGAAATGCTTGGTACTGGAATTTCGACGAGGCATTTCTTTGAGTTACTTCATTTTTAGAGCTGTATCTGAGTTTTCCTCTTGGGAAAATCCTGCATTTTCTCCCTTCCTGTGTTTCCTGGTGACCAAATACATTCTCTTAGGATATTTTACCTACGAAATTTTACATATGAAGATATGTTAACATCACCAACCTGGCTACTCTCAAATTTTGCTTTTTCTGAAATGATTTTTATTATTTATCTTACTGTTTTTTAAATACATTTTATAATTTAATACTCAGAAAACTACACATAACTTCACTCTTTAATCCCAACAGATATAGTTTTTATTAATAGTTTGAATTATGTGATTTTTTGATATAAGAAATAGAAGAAAGAAAGTAGTTATTCCTACGCAATCCTAAAGGATGAACAAGAAAAAATAATGTCAAACAGAAACAGACTTGAGACTTGAGTCTCAAAACAGGTAGAATGAACTTGAGGAAGACCTAGAATAAAGCACCAGTTCTGCTACAGAGTAGTAATGGGATGCTAGGCAAGTTATATAACCTCTTTCTTCCTCAGCTTCCTTCTTTATAAAACAGAAAAATAATAGTAGTTTCTCCACTGGGTGTTGTGATGATTAAATGGGATCAAGAACTTAAGAATCTTGAAGAACGTCAGGTCACCGAAGTCATAAATGTTCACTTATATTATTACCAGTGTTAATTAAAATTAATAATGCTATGTAATACATATTCTAGGATATACTCCATAATCTAAGTTAGTAGAAATCATTTCATCTGGTCAGGCACAGTGGCTCACTCCTGTAATCCCAGCACTTTGGGAGGCCAAGGTGGGTGGATCATGAGGCCAGGAGTTTGAGACCAGCCTGACCAACATGGTGAAACCCCGTCTCTACTAAAAATCCAGAAATTAGCTAGGCGTGGTGATGCATGCCTGTAATCCCAGCTACTCAGGAGACTGAGGTAGGAGAATTGCTTGAACCTGGGAGGCAGAGGTTGCAGTGAGCTGAGATCATGCCACTGCACTCCAGCCTGGGCGACAGAGCGGAACTCTGTCTCAAAAAAAAAAAAAAATCATTTCATCACTATGCATGTGAGAGAGCTACATATGGGGAGTTGGTAATATTGATGTACTGTTCCCTGGAAGACACAAGTTTGAATACTGGCTCTACAATGTACAAATACAAAAAAAGTCACATGACTAGTCTGAGTCTGATTTCCTCTTCTGAAAAATGAGAATAATAATACCTCCCTAAATTATTGAGAGAATGACGTATGTTATTAATGCTGGTTTTATTGGTTTGTGACCCTTCTTACTGCAAACTAAAAATGATTTTTGCATTTTAAGTGGTATATATTTAAATTACCTTATAAGTACCTACAAAATGTCCTTGATTTTACATCTTGTCCTAAAATGTTCACTACCTGGCCCTTTAAGAAAAGTTTGCAGCCCCAGGTCTAGGACATAATAAGCATTTAAAGAATGTTTATTGAATGGATGGATAATAGAGAATGACAGAAAAGTATTTGAGATATAACAGCTCAAGTAGTTCAAGTGCTCCAGGTGGCAGTGTTTTTTAGCTGTGAAGACATTTCAATTTTCTTTACTAAATGGGCTTTCATCTTCAGTGATCCAGGTCAGAGGGTGGGTCTGGGCTTTAAGAGAAATTCTTCCAAGAATTTTGTATACCTTACCACTTGGGGGAAAAAAGTATTTGCACTATGTGAATTTGGGAAAAGTCACAGTTTTAACCTGCTTTCCATTGAATTAAGTTGAAGCTTGAGCCTCTTTTCTGTCGTGGCACTAACAATCCAGAGGAAATGCTGGGAGCATAACATGAGAAACAGAATGTTCCAAGGTGACTCTAGTTAGTTTCTCCCTGATCTTTTCACACACTCTCAAGACCACTCATATTTCAGTCTCTCTGGCACACTGATGAGCTTTCTGCCAAGGGAGCTGAGAGATGTTTACAGTGATCCTCAAGCATTATTGTCCTGGACGTCACACTTCAGTAGCTTATTTGGCAGTCAGCAGTGTTTACTTCACTACAATCTTGTTATACTTTCCTATGGCAGTTAGATATTTTAGACATTTAATACACTTGTAATTATTTGCTTTTAAGTTGAAGAGTTGCATTTCAGTTAAATGTCCTTATGTCTACTCATCTGCCTCTAGTCAGTGAAACTGATTGTGACTTTTATTGTATTCATAAGTGTGTACCACTTAATTTTCAATAAAATCTAAATTTTTATGTAGATACAAGAATTCTTTTTGAATAATTCAGAAAATTATTGCTATGACATTATGTTCTTGTAGTACCTTATATATACTTCTATATCAGAAGTTACACTACATTGTTATATTTTATTTAAATGACTGTCTTTTCTATTAGACTATTAACTTTTAAGGCCAGGGACAATGCCTTGTGTTTGTGTTCCCAGGCACCTAAATATAGTCAGTATATAGTTACTAATGAAAGTAATAAATACACACGCCTGCACATATATTCCTTTAGGTCAATGAAGTAATCTTATGCATATTTTTAACTTCAACCTGAATACTAAATATATACATATATACACAAACATCAAACTAATAGGTTTTATCCAGTTTTTTCTTACCGGAGTGGTTATAAACAAGTATCACATGGTCATTTTGACATAGTAGTTCTTCCACCTGAATGTTCTTCCTCTATTTTTTAAATCATTCTTTGTCATTGATTCATGCATTTTCGTTCATTCACTCATTCATTTATTTTTTAATTAACTAATTAATTAATTAGTATAGAGCTGGAGCCTTGCTCTGTTGCCCAGGCTAGAGTGCAGTGGCACCATCTTGGTTCACTACAATCTCTGCCTTCTGGGTTCAAGTGATTATTTTGCCTCAGCCTCCCGAGTAGCTAGAAATACAGGTGTCTGCCACCATGCCTGGCTAATTTTTATATTTTTAGTAGAGACAGTGTTTCACCATGTTGACCAGGCTGGTCTCAAACTCCTGACCTCAAGTGATCTAGCTGCCTCTGCCTCCCAAAGTGCTCGGACTACAGGCATGAGCCACCATGACTGCCCTTACTCATTTATTTTAAAACATTTTATTCTTTCAGTTAAAAGAGTGACTGTCAGTGATTGTCCAACAGAATGATTCCATTGTTTCTGTCTGCCATTTTGAATACTCATTTCATCTTTTTCTTCTTTTATGAGCAGGCTGATGATAATATTATGAAATTGTTTCTGCCTGTCTTAAGCATATTAGATTATTTAAATGAGTAATGCTTCCATCGTAACATGAAAAACTGCTTTGATTTTATATTCCTGTTACCATGGTGATATCCACAGCTGGAGTTTATAAATAGTAGCATACTAAACATATAGTATATTTCTATTATTTCTTTTATAGTTAAATGTGTTTAATAATGCTAATCATTACAGAAGCAAATAGAACCTAAAAGTCTAATACATACTTTTTGATTCCCTCCTTGATAGAAAGTATTTTATGATTCTACCTACAATGTGTTCTAGATTAGCCTGAATCTGTATCATTGCTTGAGTTTTCAAGCTGTCAGAATCCTAGGATGATTAGATCTGATGTGAGCCCTCAGAGAAAGTACAGGATGTGATTGGTAAGATCATAACCTTCTCTCTGACTTCAGTCAGATCAGAGTTAAAAAAGAGTATCTGTTGCTACCCAGAGATTTGCTTCATTTTGCCAGAGAATTAAGAGGAATCTCAACAGTTTTTAACAGTATTAATCACCAAATAGATGACATTTACATTTGAAATAAATAAATATTTGCATATAAAATTAAAATGTTGACAGACTGAACTAGTAAATGGGCCCAGATTAGTTCTTATGGTCTTCAACATTATATTTCCTTAAAATAATACTTATAATCTTAATGAAGGGCCATATTAGAACAAAAATGGTTATGACCAAAAGTCAAGGGAGTTATTCTTCTATCTTTGTTATGCATTCTTCTTTGTGGCCTTCTTTAATTAAAATGGATATTGCTAATTAAAAATTTAGCATGTCATCTAAGTATTGCTTTTTCTAGTAAGTGTGAAGAAAGCCTCTATAGCAGGGGTCCCCAAACCCCAGGCCCTCGACCAGTACCAGTCTGTGGCCTGTTAGGAGCCCGGCTGCACCGCAGGAGGTGAGCAACAGGCTAGTGAGCAAAGCTTCATCTGTATCTACAGCCATTCCCCATAGCCTGCATTACCGCCCGAGCTCTGCCTACTCTCGCATCAGCAGTGGCAGTAGATTCTCATAGGAGTATGAACCCTATTTTGAACTGCACATGGGAGGAATCCAGGCTGTGCACTCCTTAGGAAAATCTAACACCTAATGATCTGTCACTGTCTCCCATCACCCCTAGATGGGACTGTCCAGTTGAAGGAAAATAAGCTCAGGGCTCCCACTGATTCTAAATTGTGATGAAGCATATAATTATTCCATTATATATTCCAATGTAATAATAACAGAAATAATGTGCACAATAAATGTAACACAATTGAATCATCCCAAAACCATTCCATTCCCCTCCCTGCCACTGTTGATGGAAAAACTGTCTGCTACGAAACCAGTCCCTGGTGCCCAAAAGGTTAGGGACTGCTGCTCCATAGTATTCCTGATTCTAAGGAGAGGCTTATGTGTACATATCACAGTGTTTTTGCAGCTATTTTTAGGAGGGTGTTGCTTTTTTATGTTTTCTGTTTAAATCTGAATCACAGGATTAGAGTCCATGATGGAGCAGTAAGGACAAAAATTACGACAGAAGTGAAATACAAAAATAAAAATAGACATTTGAAATGTAGAACATGGTTCTCAACTATAGGCAATTTTACCTCTTAAGGATATTCAGTAATGTATAGGGACATTTTTGTTTTCACAATGACTAAAGGATGGTAAATACTGCTGGCATTGAGTGGGAAGGGACAGCGATACTCAACATCTTGCAACTCATGGGCGGTCCTACCCAAGAAAGATTATTCTGACCATAGTACTAACAGTCTAGTCCTCACATTCCCTTCCCACAGTGTTTAAGTAGAGTCAAGAGTGACAGTAAGGAATCCAAAGGCAAGGTTTGTTGTCTTTTACTTGCTTTCTGTTTACTGACTTTCTAAAAGTTCTTCATGCAAAATAGTGGTATTTTATTTATTAGCATGTGATTAACAAAAGAAACAACTGCCTCATCCAAATGCTGTATGATATTAGTATTAAAAATGTTGTTATGTATCGTCTCAAAAATAACTTGAGTACATAGTATATTAGAAGAAGCCACATTTGAACTTTTGTACCCAGTTTTGAGTCCACTGCCTCTGCTAGATTGCCAGCTCCTTGAGGGCACAGGCTATGCTTTATTTATTTATTTATTTGCATTCTTAGAGCTTTGCATAGTGCTTGACACACAGTAGGCCCCAGAGAAGGTGGTTTTATTTGCTTAATTTTTTTTATTTAAATGATCAGTGGTGACACTGTTGTTAATTGTTACATTGTTAAGTAAAGCAACCCTCTTGGAGTCAGATTGCCTGGGCTCATCTTCTAGTTTTCCTACATAGTATCTATGTGCCTTGCTTTATTTATTATCCCCACCCACTCCCCTTCTCTCAAGTACTTAGTCCATAAAACTCTGTCTCTTTAAGATTGAGATCATACATATGTAAAATGTCATTAGAACAGTGATGGTTAAATGCTAAGTATTAGTTGTTACTAATATTATTTTTAAAATAAATTAATAGAGATGGGGTCTCACTATAATGCCCAGCATGGTCTTGAACTCCTGGCCTCAAGTGATCTTTGTACCTTGGCCTCCCAAAGTGCCAGGATTACAGGTGTTAGCCACCATACCTGGCCACATTTTTTTATACTAGTGTTAAGACTCCTGAAATATTGCTGTACTTTTTAAGAATTAAGTATCAGTATTTTTGAGATGTCTATGGACGTTGTTCCTTTAGATATTGATATCTGTCATTCTATTAGGAAGAATTAGATGCCACAGTTCTATTGGTTACCAAGCAATTGGTTATATTTCTTTAACATAATAACATCTACATAGTTATTTCATTGCGTGACCACCTTAAAATAGTTTACTGTTAAAATACATTTCAAGTTTGAAACTCATAGAAAATGTGAACTTGTCAACATGTCAGCTGAAATACTATTTTAAGGATTAAATAATTCAGGTAGAGTTGCAGTGTTCTTATTTTCTGTATAAGTAAATTGAAATGATTAAGTGTTATCTAAAGTAGGATGAAGAACTACGGTAACCAAAGCAATTGCTTGTTCAAACCAGCTTTAGCTGGCATTCGGGGAACAATAAGGGTTTCACATGAAAGCATTTTTTCAGTGACTGAAATGTATTCCTTTAATTCTCAGAATGGTCTTGTTTCTCAGCCATTTTTATGGAAATATTTCTGAATCATATGTCACCCTTCCGTGCCTTCTCAAAATTGGTTATGCAGCTGAGTGAGCCAAAGGGCATAAGAAGCCACTACAGTCAACACGACACGCTTCTAGAAGCTTACATTTTGCTACGAGATTTAAGGGTAGGTCACATAAAGAGAAGAGAACCATAAATTTAAATTAAAATCACACATATATTTGGATCAGGATATAAAATTTGTATAAATGTTTAAAATAAAATATGAAACTTTAAAGAAATTTCAAGATTATGGAGGCTGATCATAGGCCAGGAGATCAAGTCCCTCTCCTAAGAGGGTACTTCAAGGAGAAGCAGTATCATCACTTGTGTTAACAGTGTTTAATATTTCAGTAGAGCAGTGCCCTTGGGGTTATCCCCGAGTGTGAGGCTATATTACTTTAAAGGAGTACCTAGTTGACCACCTCCCTGCCAGACCTCAAAGAGAAATGAGATCTTTTTCCAATCCTTGTTTCTTAGTATAAAGGTTTCTGTTTTCCTCCACTTCTTTATTGCTTCTAATTTGTATCATCTGTAAATTTCCAGAAGTCACTAGTGGAACGTAAACAGTAATTCAACCTTTAAATTAGTGAACTTCATTTTACACACCAATCAAATGTCCATATTCTTAGGAAGGTAACAGGGTACCTACACTTTGTTTCTGTAGGAAGAAGTAGGAAAAAAAATGTTTCTCCTACTTCAGAGGACTTCCCTGTATCATTCTGGGTTTCTTTCTGAGTTCTTATAGGTTGAAACTTCTGAAAGTATGATCATGGATAAGCACGAAATAATTATATTGCTCTTACACAACATTCTTCATATAAGCTTTTGTTTATTATCTCTGGAGGTACTCCAAAATAGATAACAGAAATTAGTTATTCTTAAGCTTTAATTTCATATGAATATGTGAGTGTGTGTGTAAGCCTTTTTGTAGTCTATACCCTCTCTGAATAATATTCTGTATAGGCTACTATTTTAAATACTTTTGATTTTTGTTTTGTTCACAAAATAAGGTGAAAAGAAAAGAATCAAGAGAATAGTAGCAAGTAAAATATACTTAGAATATTTTATCATATGATAAAAGTTTTAGCAATGTCCTTCATTAATTTTCATGCATTTATAGAAAAACATGGACTGTCAGAGAGTCCTTCTCATCATCCTTATTATAATACATGTATATACCTTGTTCAGATATGGAAATTCATTAAGTAAAAATCTTGTTTAAAGTATTATAAAATTGACTTTGATTATCTCTGGGACTGTCAGAACTCTCATCTTATTAGTAATTGGAGAGATTTTCTCTTGTCCTGTTTTTATAATAAGCCTGACTGTGCTTGAAGTTTCTTACCAAATGTTTTGCCATTTCCATAATAATGAATCTTATTAACGTTTTTATAAAATGGCTCTTTAAAGGTGTGGATAAAATGAAGAGTAACTAAAATAGAATGAATGCCTGATTATTATTGGTAATAGCTGAACATAATGAGATGGGCTTTGACTACTTCTTGAATTTTTTCTGTCAGGATTTTCTGTTAAGATTGCAAATGTGGATTTCTCTGTTCCTCAAGGTAGTTATAAAGGATTCTGTGCATTTTGTCAGAGAAATAAATAATATTGTTTATTCATTTCCAGAGGCAAAGGGTGAGCATGTAGACGTAAAAGAATCCAGTGTGGCATTAAATTTCTAGAACACCAGGATTCTAGTTTGTAAAAGATGTTCTCATCTGTTACCAGGATTAAAGACCTTAAGAGAAATTGTTAGTTAGACATATACACTGGTGTGATGATAATACAGGAAGAAATGAAGGCTGGCTCAGCCTTTGTATTTGGAAAGAGGCTGAAACAGAATTTATTGTAAAGTTTTAGAAATAAGTGTAATACTAGAAAAATGAGAGAATCACCTAAAATCAAGATAAAGGAATGAAATGATACTAATCAGTATCTTGTAACTTGAAAAGATGTTTCTGCTTTCCCAATTTTTGCAGTTACCGCTACATAAATATTTTGGATATTGTGAATAAATTCTGTACGGTTAATTCTGTGTTCACATTTTGCTTTCTATGCTTTATGACTTGATTTTTTTTACCTTCCTTATATTTCTTTGTCTTAAGAGTGATGATATTAAAATGAAGGAGTGACAGAGAAAGGAACTCATTTAGGCAGTGCCAAAAAGAAAATGATACTTGAGTCATTCATTAACACATGAAAAGCAAAAGAACACAAGTAAAATCTGTATTATAAAAAAATCAGAAAAATTAAACTGCAGAAAAAATAGTGACAGCAATTATAACAGATAGAAAGAGGTTCACTATCCTAATACATAAAGAACACATTCAAATCAACAAAGGAAATGAGTAGATATGGGGACAAAACGCCATAAAAAGCTAGTGACCCAAAGAAGAAATACACATGTCCAACAAATATTGCAATTTTTCTTCAAATTATTTGTCAAAGAAGAAGGGGCAAATTTAAATGACAAGCAACAAAGCAAACACAAATATTCTTTGCATTTGAGTTTTGTGTAATGGTAATTATCACACATGGCTGGTGAGAGAGTAAATTGGTTTTACCATCTGGACAGCAAAAAAGTCTTAAGAATGTTCATAAATTTGACACAGTTCATGTCTAGTGTCTAGTGCTCAAAACAATTCTATGATTCTTTCCTTAAATACTAGCACATATATATATATATATATATATATATATATATATATATATGTGGTTAAAGATTTCTTTATGATACTACTTTGTAATAAAGAAAACTTGAAAACATACCTGAATGTTCATTGCATGGGAATGGTTTGTAAATGCTGATATATCCATATATGCACTTTAAAATTATGTTCATGATGAATATTTAGCGTGAGCTAAATTTTTTTTTTATAATGCTAAAAAACATTGAGTAGACTTAACTTTTTGTATGTGATTAGGAACCATCACCAATAGCTATGTGTAGGTGTTCTCTAAAATATCTTTATGTTTCCCTGTAACTCCAAAATTTCCTATAGTGAAATTATGTTCTTTATAATGAAGAGAGAAAAAGTAAACTAAACGGAAAAGGTACGAGGAGAGGAGTGCCAAAACCAGTAAAATGTATTTTTTATGGCAAACAGTTTGACAACATGCATACCCCTAAACTTATAAGCCTAATCCAATTCTTAAACTACTTTCCTCATTTATTGTTTTTGTGTTTAAGACCCTTTCTAGTTTAAGAAGAAAGAACCTAATCATGTTAAATTCAACTCTACGTTTGTTTTTTTAATGGATAGTGCTAATAATAACAAATAATCCAAGAGACATTTCTCTTTGAGTTTTGAATGCATTTGTACTTAATTTAATTATTTGGTTAGATCTTTGATTTGGTTACTATTGCATTGTTCAGACCTGATAGTAGGAGGAATTGTTTGGGACAAAATAAGAAATAACAAGGGTGGGCATTTTGTATAGAAATAACTTCAATGGAATTATCTTTTGACAGTAAAAATGAACAAGCTTTGACTAGATATTAGGAGATAATACAGTACATTCTGTGCCTTTTACGTCAAAATAATCCATTTTCCTAATCGTTTCATCTAAATAAAAGTTAAATTACATCAGCATTTATTTGACATAATGTTTATAAATGTTTTACATCAGCATTTATTTTATAATGCATTATTTAATTCTGTTAACCCATAACATTCCTGTCAAATGGATTAATTTTGTTTTTTAATCTACAGATAACAGCATCAATAGGTGGTGACATTTTCTTTCTTTTTTTTTTTTAAATTTTTTAGAAAGAAAGAAAAAGAGAAAAGAAAGAAAAAGTGAAAGAAAGAATAAAAAAAATGTAAGAGAGAAAGAAAGAAGAAGAGAAAGAGGGAGAGAGAACGGGATTCTTGTTCTATTGCCCAGGCTAGAATGCAGTCTAAAAATGGGTATTAAAAACCTCTTTTACGCCAATAATTGTGCTTAACAATGGAGACAGGAAGGAATAAGGGATGAAAATA